>JAHWFP010222610.1:173031-196131 GCA_023313725.1 Lithobius niger | reverse complement strand
GGCCGTGTTTGAGCTCGAGTAGGTGGACGATCCTAACTTGCTTGCTTTGCATGTCTCCGTCTTGGATTGGGAGTGCTCGAGTGGCGGGCGAAGTGGTTGTTGCTTTTTGTTGTTCCCTGGGATGCGTTGACCTGTGGGCAAATGGGTCTGGTGATGTGCTGGCAGAAAGCGCTTGAACCTTAGCGGCTTGGCCCTACCATAAGCTTCCTCCGTCGGTCTTAGGGCTATGGACGGGTACGCAAGGGTAGCATGTTGAGTCGTGTTCAAGCTGGAGTATGCAGACGATCCTAACTTGCTTCTTCCATGTGCGTTCGTGCCCCGGGTTGAGCTTATTAAGTGACAGCTGGGCGTTTCTGAGTCCAGGATGTGTTGGCTATGGGTGAAAGAGACTGGTGATGTGCTGCTGAAAGAGTTTGTTCCGGCTTGGCCCTACCGTAAGCTTGCTCCGTTGGTCTTCGGGCTATGGACGGGTATGCATGGGTAGCATGTTGAGCCGTGTTTGAGCTTGAGTAAGTGGACTATCCTAACTCGATTGCCTCGTGCCTCTGTGTCTTGGATTTGGATTGGTCTCTGAGCTAGTCGGAGCAGTTGGACTAGTGGCGATGCTTCGGTGGCGAGTGGTACGCCATTCCGAACTGAAGTTGAGCCGCTGGACCGGCAGCAAAGACTTGGCGATGAGCAGCCAGACAGCTGCTATGCCAGCCGATATGGCAGCTGATATGCCAGAGTCGTGTGCGTCTGGGCATTTCTGAGTTTAGGATGTGTTGGCTGTGGGCGAAAGAGTCTGGTGATGTGCTTATGAAAGAGTTTGAACTTTGACTTAGCCCTACCATAATCTTACTCCGTCGGTCTTCGGGCTGCGGGCGGGCAGGTAAGGGTAGCATGCTGAGCCGTGTTCTGAGCTTGAGTAGGAAGACGATCCTGACTCGTTGCCTCGTGCCTCTGTGTCTTGGATTATAGGAGTGCCTTAGCCGCTCTGTGTCTAGGGAACATTGATGTCGAGTGCGAGAATCGGGTGTGAAAGACTGCGAGCCCGGGGCCTGCCAATCATGTTACTCCGTCAGGTCTTTGATCGTCCCGTGATTCTTCGGAATCTCTCGGGCTCACTGGCTATGTGGCGGGTAGGTTTCTGGTAGTATACCGGGCTTGTAGTATGTGAGTGAAAGCCAGCCCGGGGCCTGCCAATCATGTTACTCCGTCAGGTCTTTGATCGTCCCGTGATTCTTCGGAATCTCTCGGGCGCACTGGCTATACGGCGGGTAGGTTACAGGTAGTATACTGGGCTTGGACTGTTTGAGTGAAAGAGCGAACCCGGGGCCTGCCAATTATGTTACTCCGTCAGGTCTTTGATCGTCCCGTGATTCTTCGGAGTCTCTCGGGCGCACTGGCTATACGGCGGGTAGGTTACAGGTAGTATACCGGGTTTGTTGCGAGAAAGAAATTCCCGATTCCCTTCGGTGTCTCTGTGACTTGGATGTGGAGTTGTTATTTGCTGGTGTTGGCCTTGTACCATGCATCGGTGACGCTATCGGCCAAGTGGTTGGCTTGTTGATGAGGACGGCGTGTGGGTCATTTGCTCAAAGCTGGTTGCAGCCATTGGACTAGTAGCGATACTTCGGTGATGAATTGGTGGGCCCTCGCCTTCGGGCTTGGATCTGCCATCCTGATCTGGAGTGGAGCCATTGGACTGGTGGCAAAAGACTTGGCTGATGAGCACTGTGGTCCCGACGTTCTAGGCTGGTCGAGCTGTTTGGACTGGTGGCGATGCTTTGGTGGTGAGCGACGGATCCCCCTTGCCTTCGTGCCGGCAGATCCCCGTTCTAAACCAGAGTCGACCCTTCGGACCGAGTTGCAAGACTGGTGCAAACGTAAGCTGTCCTATCGACGATCACCCAGTATTGTGAGGATGGATCCCTTGCCTTTAGGTTCGACGTTTCGTTCTAAGCTTGTTGAGCTGTTTGGACTAGTGGCTTTGGTGGAAATCGGCACGCCTTTCAAAACCAGCTGTTGGACTGAGTAAGCAAGACGAGCGGTGAGCAATGTCGTCCTTTGGGTGCACTGTTCTGAACTGGACGAGTTGTTTGGACTAGTGGCTTTGGTTGTGGGTCCTGCTAGCGGACCCCACTCCTCGTAAGTCAACCTGGACCGAATTGCGAGACTGGTGATGAGCTGTGTAAGTCCTCGATGTTGGGGTCGATGTTCTAAACTAGGTTAGAGCTATTTGGACTAGTGGCTTTGCTTGGTGATGATTGGGACGCCTTTCTAGCTGGGTTGAGCCGTTGGACCGAGTAGCAAAGACTTGGTGGTGAGCACTCGTTCCCTTGAGGGTGGGCTGTCTCTGAGCTGGTCGGAGCAGTTGGACTAGTGGCGACGCTTTGGTGGTGAGCGACGGATCCCCCTTGCCTTCGTGCTGGCAGATCCCCGTTCTAAACTGGGTTGAGCCGCTGGACCAGCAGCAAAGACTTGGCGACGAGCAGCCTGGCCTCATCTTCGGGCTTGGAAGGTTCTAAGCTGTTTGAGCCATTTGGACTGGTGGCAACGCTTTGGCAGTGAGCTGTGGGTTCGTCCTGTAGTACATCTCCAGAGTGCTGCCGGACCTAGTGGCAATAGTGGCGGTGGCCCTTTAAGCTCGGAGAGGTCTCTTGGAACTGGTCGGAGCAGTTGGACTAGTGGCTTCGTTTTGGTGACGAGTGGTACTCCATTCTGAACTGTAGCTGAGCTATTGGATCTGCAGCAAAGACTGGTTGGAACTTGTTGAAAGGCAGTCGTTTCGAGCGTTGCCAGTGCTATACTAAAGTGGGTGTTTGACGAGACATTCATGAACTAGCTAGCTGACGAGGTGGCTAGGCGTCGAACATTGGGACGTTCGTGTTTTTCGACGAGTTCCTTAGTGTAGTGATCCACCTGAGGCCCGTCTTTCCTTCTGGTCTCGAAGGTTAGGCGATCGATGACTGTGGATCATGAGGGTGTGGTGGTGGGGCAGAGACCACTACTTACAAGCCTGAGGATGACCCTTACTGGATGATGACTTGGATGATGACTTGGCATGTGGCTAAGTCCAAAAAATGGGACTTTGTACTGAGGGGATGGACTTGGTCTCGACCATCCCTGAATCAAAAGAGACCCGCATACTAGCCAAGCTCCGCAATGGTGGAGTTTGGCTTTTTTTTTAACCCTTATGGTGACGGTTAACATCGCAATACCCAGAGAATTTGGCTAAGTCCAAGTCTTGCCAGACTCTGCAATGAGGCAGGGTTTGGCTTTTTTTCTGACCTTTTTTCATTACCCAATATGGTGACGGTTAACATCGCAATACCCAGAGAATTTGGCTAAGTTCCACCCAAAGAAAACCCCACACCCCGCCGTCACCTGAGACCTGGCATTCGTCGCGGTTTCAGGCTCGGATTGAGTACCTGAAGCCACGACGAATACCGGGTCCAGTGTCAGTGAGGTTTGGGGCTTTTAGTCTTTTCCTGAAAAGTCAAAGTCACAGTTAGGCAAAGGGAAAACATAATTCTGAACAAAGGTTACAAGGTTTATTCGGCGTTGGCTGTACAAAGCTATACAAGTTCAATGAAAATTCAGCCTAAAAATCGAGATCCAGGCGATCTTGATGCAGCTGCCAACAAGTTCGTCCACCGTGCCTTCTTCTCGAGCTTTCGTCCGTGCACACGTTCGTGCGACAAGTTGCGCACCACCAGATGGTCTCGTGCCGTTCCTGTCTGTACTTCCTGCACACCTGGCATCTGCGGCTCCTCGTACTCTTTTCGTGGCGATGACTGGTACCCAAAATGGCTGGAAGTCTTATGAGGCGTGTCTTGCGTACTCGGTTGATGAGTTGGTTGGCCAGCGATCTTCGGTAAGTCAACTGAGAGCGTTTGCCAGCCCTATTGAGGCCGCAGACCATGACCATGTTGAGCCTGGCATTGACGAGAATCTGGTTGAGCTTTTGGAAGAAAAGGTAGCGGTGCCATCTAATCGACCTCCTGCCGACATAGAACGAGGAGATGAGGTGATTGGCCATGTCCACGCCATTCATGGTCTCCGTGTAAGTCATGGCTGCCGGTGGACAAGTGACTAGGTGTTTCTGGCCCCCGATGAGTCTTCCGACGGTACATTTTCCGGCCAAGGGATCCACGTGGGTGCTGAGTAGAGGGACGGCCTTGGTGTCACACCAGATGCTCAGCAGTAGCCGGCCGCTCTGACGCAGGATACTGTCACCACGTTCGTGCTCTTTCTTGAATTTGCGCAACTCCTCCGTGAACTTGTATGGCATTCCGGCAGCATTGGCGCGTAGGCTCCCGCATCCGAAGGTTCCTAGCTTGGTGTAGAGGACCTGAAACAGCAGTGCCGAAGTGAAGCGGTTGTCACAGACGATGGTGTAACCCTGGTTGAGGTAGTGGCGCGCGGTGTAGATCGTTGTGTGAGCCATCTTGTTGTTCTCGAGTTCCTTAGCGGGGTCTTGGGCGGGGTCAATGGCCATGTGGCGCTTTTTTCCAATGTGTGCCTCGTCGTTGAGTATGTAACCGTCGAACGGGTCGCAGAGAGTGAAGTGTTCAAAGCCGACCTTGATGGGCTTCTTGGGCTGGTATACCTTGATCTTGGATCTTCCAGTGTATGCAGTCATTGACTCATCTATGCAGAGAACTGATCCGGGGTTCCTGCACTTGCGGAATGCCTGGTTGATAGCCTCCATCATCGGTCGAACCTTCATTATTGCGTCCATGTCCTCCTTGGCCTTCTGCTCTTCCATGGCTTGCCTGGTCGTGGGCGATGCAGTCTGGGGATCGGTACCAGTGAAAGACGGTTCTTCGGACAGCCGAAAGTTGTTCCAAATTTGATTGAACCTTGTTCTGGTCATGGTCGATCTGATGGAGTGGTTTCCCAGGTCTGGGGACGTGGACCAATACTGCGCCATCTCCGGCAAGTCGTTGTAACCCATGATTATCAGTATTCCGATGAAAGCCAGCAACTCGTCTTTCGTCAATGGTACCCAAGCGGGAGTGGGATGTGGTTTCTTCCGTTTCGGCGATGTTTGGCAGGCTTGCGTGGTTGTCGTTACTGCTGGGTCTTGGCTGGAGTTGGAGTTGGAAGTGGCCTCTGCTTGTTCCCCTGGCTGAGGGAGTTGCGACGATACGACCGTTGAAGGTGTCTCCTTGGCAGCTGGCTCTTGGCTAGAGTTAGCCCCTGCTTCTTCCCTTTGGATTTGCGCTGGCTGGATCGGCGACGTTGACGACGAGGACTCTGACTGGCTCCTGAGTGTCTTGTCCACCTCTGCACACATCTGCTCTAGCACCAACCGTCCTGTGCTCAGATCTTCTGGGGGTTTTGTTCTCGAGTCTTCTGGGGATTGTACTGGTGGAGCGCTTGGCTGAGACTGTTGTTGGCTGAAACGGTGATTGACATATTGGGTTATCCTGGCGTGGCGCATCTCCTGGAGGTAGCAACTTCGAGGAGGCAATAATCGTGTCCTTTTTTGCTCGGGTGGCTCGGGGAACATATTACTTCTGTAGATCTTGTCGTACAGTACGACTCGCCAGCGTCGTTTCATGGCTTCTAGTTTACTCGGTTCCAGTGACGGTGGCGGTGATTGTGGGGGTGGTGGCTCGACTACGTTGGCTGTCGTTGTGGTGGCTCTTTCTTCCTCCTCATCTGACGAAACGAATCTACCTGAAAGACCCCGAGGGAAGGGAACGATTCCTCTTTTGGTTCGTCTCATAAATGGCCGCGCCTGCGATGTTGCGACTTTGGCTTTTGGCTTGGTATTTTGGCTGGACGACGAGACCGCCTCTGCTGGTGTGGGACGTAGTAGGACCGACCAACCGGGCTCATATGTGGGCAACGTCGCTTCTGATGATTGCCTTGGCATGGGAGTAGAGGTTTCTGTTAAGGTTCGAGGTCGTGGTGGGCTTTCTGACCTTAGCGGTCGTGATGGACTGTCTGGCCTTGCTGCTTCCTCCTCACTGCTAGACGTCGTAAGGCAGGTGTCGGCATCGTCCTCTGACTCGGTTTCTTTTAGTTCGTCATCTAACTCATCCTCATCTGATTCTTGGCTGCTGCCTTCATAGTAGTCCTCATTTTCCTCGCAGTAATATGGGTAGTCTGATTCGTCCTCCTCCTCCTCGGCGACATCTGTTTCTGGCATTGGCGGCTGTGCTTGGCTTGACCCGGCTTCTTCCATGTGGACGTCTGGTTGTGGTATTCCCAGCTGTGGTTCAGTCGGAATTCCAGTGAGTGGCAAAAACTGGCAGTAAGTGATGTGGGGTGGTGATGGACGTGGCTCCCCTTGAGTCGAAGTCCCTGCATTGCCTTTTGGTCCTGGTGTGTTGGCTGACGTGACGTTCCGTGTGCTGCGTCTGGCATTGCTGGCCCTGTCGTCCATGAATTGGTTGGTCCTCCTTATGATGAAATCTGCAGTCTCCCCGAATAATTCCATGAAAAAATCCAATTCCTTGCTCTTCTTGTTGCATCTGCCAATGTAGCCCATTGGAGGTCCGGAGAAACCTTTCTTGTCCTGGTACTCGCTCAGCTCTTCCGTCCAAACCCGATGAAGTTGCCTCCGATTCTTGCCGGCCCTAGACTTCTCTACTACGGCGTAGCTGGGAAAGTCGTCCATCGGCGCCTCTGCAGCCATCATCCTGTTTGCCCGCTTCTGGTCGAAGAAATGCTTCACATGCGGCGGGTAGGCCATTATATACGGCCACGCGTGACCACTGCACATCGCTTCTGCTCAAATGTATGCAAGATCGAGAAGTAGTTGCCACATGACGCAACGTTGTGCAATATTGTGCAACACCCGCGGAACCCGCATCTGGGTGCGGGATAGCAGGATGTGATTGCACCACGCGGAAACAGCAACCGGTCGTGAAGGGCAATGGGCCTCAGATTGCCAGACACTGCAAGGGATCATCAATTGAGTGGCTTTCGATAAAGCCGCGTGCCGTTGTTGCGAACATGGTGTTTGGCATCGGAAATTAGGGAGCACGGCGGACAAGCCCACGCCTTGCTGCCCGACATGCGGGTTCGAGACCAAAAAAACAAAAAAGGCCGGAAACAACATGAGAAAGGAGTGGCAGCGTGGTTGTCGGATGTAGAATGGAATTTCCGAGGGAAAAGCTGATCAATGGACATGTTACATGGATCCCAGTTTGCTAGATGTTCCCGAGACAGTGTTGCCGAATGGGTAAATCAACTAAATATGTCTAAACATTCAGGCATGCAATACGACCATGGTTGATTTTTTTTGGAGGGGGAGGAGGGGGAGCAACAATTACCATCCCACCATCACACCCAAGAAAAACATCTCATTCTGAAAAATGGACCTCAGTCGGAAATACTTAAATTTATAAAACAAAATGTAAATGAATAAAAAAATTAATAAGATTTTGGCACAGCTTGGGGGAGGGGAATTTGTCCTTAAATCCGTTGATCTCGTCTAGACACCAAGGCAATCCCCCCCCCCCCCTCCACCGCCATCACCTTACCGGATGCCAATGAAAAGTATATAACTGTGCGCACAGACTAACGAACCACCCCTGTTGGATTGTGGTGTTTACCGTTTTGTTACTTGTACCAATGAAACAAGATAATGTACTTTGTTTCTAGGATGCTCCAAGCTGCTCATTGGATGAAAAAATCTGACACACTTGCTAACAAAGAACGCTTGCCGTTATGAAATCGCAATATTATTATTTTCATAGACGAAAGACAAAGCTCTCTATTGGGCTAAAGTTTACATTAGGCACATACTCGATATCCTTACGATATTGATTCCAAATGGCTCCAACACCTTTCTAAATACAGGGCCAATTGGTTTTAGAGCGCGGAAATGTGTTAAAACGACTTAAAACGGTCGATTTGTAGCTCCACAATCCGTACATCTATATGGTGTTTGCGTTTTCGTAAACAGTTCCAATAGGCGGGTTGTTATTATCAGTTTTGTGTTGTTTTGTGTGGTTTTGTTGTTATTGTCAGTTAGGTTAGGTTAGGTAAGTTTGGGGTTGAGCATTTCATACTGAGGTAGTTAACTGTTTGGGGTTTGGCATTTCATACTGGGGCAGTTAATTGGTTAGCTTATGATAATGATGATATAACGAGTTTCCACAATTTGGAATCAATTTGTAGTGCCTTCCGTGAAAATTAAAGGTAGTTTTTTTTTCTCTTTTTTAAAATTTCGGGCTATGTTCGTAAAGCAAACTTGTTCCCTCTATTGTTTATTTTACTATCGAAAGTAATCGTGACATGAATTTATAATTCTGCCTTTATTGCGCAGCGCTGTCCCTGCCTTCTAAATCCGTTAGCTACACAATTAGTATGCGCTATCCTGTTACCTCACACGTTTGTCGAATTGATACTACAAAAACTGTTACACTGAATAATCGATTATACAATAATTACCGGATTATCAGGAGCCACATAACTACCCGAATTGCCAATACGCGTAGAATACTGGGACAGCCTTGCCAGCGAACCATAAAGTCGCCGCCATTTTTTTTTTCAGTGGTTCGCCCAAAGCCGAACAAAATATAGAATTCAGTTTTCCATGGATGTTTTCAAAACCTAAAATAAGCTGGGCCAGTTCCGATTCAACTTTTTCTTCATACAGAACCATAATTGGCAAAAACTTTTACTCAAGGACCTAGATCCATCCATACGCAAACGATTTAATCATAAACTGTTGCCTACCAAAGCCTACAATTTGCTGGCACGTGTTCTCATTGAAAAATCAAGGAAAATCGACTGCTATTCAGGCACTTCCAGTCTGGCGCTAATAATTGATACGCATGACCCGTTCAAATAAACGACTCGAGTGGGACTTGACGTCATTAGACAATCGCCACGACTCAACTCCCGTCTATATCTCAAAAACTGCTTTATGCGCAAAATGCATCAGCAGTTAAAAATCTTAAAATACGTGAAACAAAAAAAAACCCACGTAAAGTGAATTTTGGTATTCGGCTCTACCGACATTGCTTATACTGAGCAGCATATACAACGCAGTTTATTTGAATAAAAAATTACCTGTTTACAACTAAGATGAGGTTGCAAGACTAGTAGCAAGTTTTACTAAGTTGGTCTGAAGGATATGTGATGGAGTTAAGAAATATCCACCGAAAACCAAAACTCGTACAGTTTCCCAAAAGGGTCGGCTTTTGAAGGTAATGATGTTGAACCAGGGAAAGGCTGTCAAGATTAAGCCTACTAACCAAGTTAATCGCACCGACTAATATCTTAAAAGTTAAATGAAAACTAGAACATATCTACTCGCGGTTTTCATTTAACGTCCAAAGTATTATTCGGTAGGATTAACTTGACTAATACGGTTAACATTGGTTGAATGATATCACTACCTTCAAAGGCCGATCCTTTTGGGAAACTTGGCGGCTTCTCTTATATCAATTTTAGTTTTGGGTGGATATCACAATTTTCATATGACTGTGAACGTGCAAAAGTCACACCATTTTATCTTCACCTCTACCTTTATTTCGGTGGAATTTTATGTTTACAAATTTTATCATTGATAATTTTTCCATATCTGCCATAGCAGTTACATCAGCCAAATTGACACGGTTTGGTTTATTGTATGTCCATGATTCACATGCTTAAGTTTCTTCAATGCCATTTTTTGGCAACAAATGCTGATCATCGCTTTGCTCACTCAATCAGCAAATCCCCTTCACTTGCTCTTCCCGAGGTTAGTAGAAACATATGAATTTGGACTGTTACATGTGTCTGTCATGTGTCTCTTCCTGCGTAGGTCTTAAGTAACATCCGTTCCTTATTTATGTTTGTACTTATATTGCTTACATGTTCAGTATTTTCCAGTGTAGCTCTTTAGCAACCTCCGTTCTGTCTTCGTCTGTGCAATTCTTTTGGGTGCACCTGATGTCACATTCTTTTAAGCTTATTAGCAGCGCAGTTTCTTATTGTGTAGCATCTCAGCAGTATCGGTTTTATTTATTTTTTGGTTTATAGGTTTACAGCTATTGTATCTTTAACTTAGAAGTCCTTTACATGCTTCCGTTAAATCATTACCGTGCAGTTTTAAAGCAACATCTGTTCTGTGTTTTCTTTACACTTTGATGAGTAGCAATCCAGCTGGTGCGCAAGATATAAACACTAAAACTGCTACTTTTCGATATTTATTATTCCCGTAATCAAGCAAAAAATACTATTAGTAATTCTGAAAGTCGGTGCATAAATAAAATACTTTTGTGGTCACCCTCTTCACAAAAAAACGGAACTCAAATTTAAAAGAAAACCGTCCGTGGAGAATCTGTCACAGGTGGCCAAGACATCCTCTTGTAGTTGCTAAGGACGAAGTGACGGGCTGGGTTGGTGTCTGCTATTTTTACCTGGCGGGAAAAATTTGAAATTCTAATATTATGTACTATTGAATTGGATTGGAAATATATTTATTTAGCATATTTAGCTGTGAACATTCCAATATAAAACAAGACGGAATGAAGACGGCTCAATAATATTTAAATAAATACAGATACAAACCTATTTACGTTACCCCTTGGACTTAAATGTCAGACTGCCTGAGCGGGAAATCGAACCCACCGCTGAACCATACTGAAAGTAAACTTTGGTTTCAAAAGTCTTGGGTTCGATTCCCCGTTCAGGCAGTCTGACATTTAAGTCCAAAAGGCATCGTAAATAGGTTTTTCACCTGTGTTCATTCCAAGCCCACACAATCAAGCAATTTGCTATTTTTCCCACGAGGAAAAATCCCCCATAAACAGCCAGACACCAACCTACCACATCACTTCCTCCCTGAACTCTCAAGGTGAGTTTGAACACGAACATCAGTTTCTACGCTGCCGGGTTCTTTTCTTTTAAATTTGAAGTCTATTTACATGTCGCTTGTTTTTGCAATGTTGGTTACCACAAAAGTGTTTTAGTTATGTATTGACTTTTAGCAGTTGCTAATAAAACTTTAGACTTGAAAACCGGAAGAATTCTCCCGAAACGTCGCAGTTTTAGCGGTTTTATCTTGCGCATCTGCTAGTTTTCTACTTCTCAATTCGTCGTAGGTGTTTTAATCCGACTTCATTTTCTTTGCACCTCTTTAACTGCATACGTTCAAAGTCTTCCTGGTGATTTTTGTTTTTAGTTACATTTATTCAGACGTGGATAGTCAGTGCGCAAGTTACGTTGAGGGCGAGCTGATTGACAGTGATGACTACTACCAAAGCGTGAGAGCCACAAACGCACGGAAGCAACTTGCATTCTGGCATGCACATAAGAAATTAATCCAAGGATATCAGAAATAATAATTGTCAAGATAAAGGGACTTTAAGGCGTACAGTTACCGGTAAAGATTGTCCTTGTGGGGAGATTCCTAGCATGTCGGGAAGGTAGGTAGGAGAGAAGAACGTGTCCACCGCATCCTCACCAGCGTAATAGTCAAAAGGCTAGTTTTAAGCTGTTTTTAAAACGTTATTACGGTAATTCTAAATCATAAACACATGTTCGAACATCTCTGTAATGTGTGGTCCAGTGGCAACCCGGGCCACTGCACTGTGACTGAGGTTAGTGCTAATGACTTACCTGTCGACAAGCCATTAAGCCTCACTCCTCCTTCATCTACATCTACCACATTTCTACTAAAAACTGTGAAAAATAAAAAGTTTTTTAAGTATATTCTCGTAAAAACCCGAATAAAAACGAGAACCTTACAAAGAGAGACTTATAGTGTAAAGTGGTTAATTCCATGCTGTGCAATGAGTGTAGAGCCCATTAAGTGGGTGAATCAAGAAAAAATAATAAAACGGGAAAAAAAAAAGAAAATGAGGCCACAATCAGCCGCAAGACGACACTTAATTCTTTACAGTGCCAGAGGGCATGTGCCAAAAATACCTGGCATGACGAGATTTGGGAAGAAAAACTATTTTCATTTCAAATAGGCTAACGAAGCCAAAAAAATCGTGTTCTGAATGATAATCACATTGATCAAATAATGGGACAGTGGCATCGTTTTTATTACAGAAAAAAAACTCACAAACTGAAAATTAGTTGATTAGGTGGACGCTCTGGGTTTTCCTAATATTTTTCACTGGTGCTGGGGCACCTTGCCTTTTGCAAATTTTCATGTAGCGTCGTTTTTGTATATGATCGTGTTCCTTCCGCGTGGAACTGATGACGGGGTAGTTTTACTGGCAATTTGGCTTATTTACAGCTTTAAATATAGATGTAGCATGTTTGTCCATAGTTTATTACGTTTTAGCATTAATATAGAGGAAAGTTTACTATTTTGCTGCTCAATGGTTTTTAAAGCTGTCAACATTTTCTTCTTTTCTACCTGTCTTTTACAGAATTCACGTTGAACTAATCTGAAAGAGGAAAAAAAAGAAAAGAAGCAAAACGGCCCCGAGTATTTCAAGATTAAGCTACGTCGCTCCTGCTTCTTAGGTATACCTTATGTAATGCGAAATCAAAGCACCAAAACGAACAAGGAAGAAATAACCAGCAAGGTGCACAAAATAAAACACTAGACCGACGTTTCGAGATGTATTGTGTCTCGTTGTAAAGCTGAAACGCCTAAGCCACAATTAACAAAGTAAAACGATAACCATGTCTAAAAGGACGGCAAAAGGAATTGCTAACAGTTAAAAAGCAAATAGATACAAATTAAAAAGACAAAAGGACTTAAGTCAGTACACAACGCAATGACAAAAGGAGAGCCAGACCCTTACGCCTGCTAACGCCTGAATGCAAGTCCTTATTACTTCCTTGTTCCTTTTTTCACTTCGCTTAGTTCCACTTCGTTTTATGGCAGAGTCACTTTGCTCCTGCGTCTGCAGTCGTGGAGTCTGTCTCTCCTATTATCAGTACTTTACTTTAAATTACTTTTCAAAAAAGGACTACAGCTCCGTACAGGCTGCGTAGCAAAATTGTTAAGATAGAAATACTGTACATGCTAAAGAAAAATAAAAAATTAAAATAACGTACTATAACATTCAGACTTTCATAGAAAGCAAGCTGGCAAACGAACAACTGCAATATAAACATTCTGGTACTGAAGACTATGGGAATATTAACAGCATACCTAATATTAACAATATATACAAGTGAATTTAACTAAGCACTGACTTTGGTTCTTTTATCTTTTAAATTTGAATTTATTTGCTTTTACTGATTGCAATTCCTTTTGCAGCTCTTTTGACTGAGGTTGGCGCTAATGACCACGTTGTCGACGCGCCATTAAGCTCAACCCCCCCCCCCCCCCCCTTTTAAACATGATTGCAGTTTGTTTATTGTGCTATTTTATTGACTGTGGCTTAGGCTAATCTATAGTACGTCTCGAACCATCGCTCTCTTGTGTTATGGTGTACACCTTGCCCGCTACTGCTTCCTTGTATACCGTATGTCACACTGAGGCAACTTAAACGGTTTTACGCACAACTTGGGCGGGGGGGGGGGGATTGAGGCTTAATGGCGCGTCGACAACTTGGTCATTAGCGCCAACCTCAGTCACAGTGCAGTGGTCCGGGTTGCCACTGCACCACACATTACAGAGATGTTATTCAAACCCCAACCAATCTGGCAACCTGGGATTCGTCCTGAGTGTTGTACGTTAGTAAACAAAAGCAGAAAAGTTATTCATTCAAGTCCCATTCGTGGCAGTTTTCTTTTCCTTTTTTTTTTCATTATTAGTGCATTTTACATTCTCCCAGATCTAGATTTGGGGTTTGTTTAACATATTGTAATGTGTAGCGCAGTGGCAACCCGGACCACTGACTGTGACTGAGGTTGGGGCTAATGACCTAGATATCGACGCGCCATTAGGCTTAACCCCCCCCCCCGAAGATTATTCCGCTGCTCTTTGTTCTTTTCTTGAATGATCTTCAATGCAGTAATGAACAAATCACACAAGCTAAATTCGCAGACGACTTAAAATGCCACTTACAAATTTTAACATCTGTGGACACGCATATCTTACAGCATGGAATTGATGAAGTTGTAGACTGGGCAACTACATGGGGGGGGGGGGGATTGAGGCTTAATGGCGCGTCGACAACTTGGTCATTAGCGCCAACCTCAGTCACAGTGCAGCTACATGGCAGCTTCCTCTATCTATAAATAAATGTTCAAATTTCCATGTGGGGAAGACGGTGAAGTCGGATTACCTTTTGGGGCAAATGTACTCCAAACGGTGAATTCTGTTAGGGATCTTGGGGTGCTCTTCGAGTCAAATCT
Source organism: Lithobius niger (assembly GCA_023313725.1). Taxonomy (NCBI): domain Eukaryota; kingdom Metazoa; phylum Arthropoda; class Chilopoda; order Lithobiomorpha; family Lithobiidae; genus Lithobius; species Lithobius niger. The sequence continues at coordinate 181,926 of JAHWFP010222610.1, read as the reverse complement.
GAAATCTGAAGTTCAGTGCTGCAGTGTGTCTATGCTCGCAAATCGTCGAGCTGCTATCGTCCGACGGTCTTTCACATCTGGCAATCGAGAAACCCAGCTGTGGGCCTTTAAAGTCTTTGTGCGGCCTTTATTGGAGTACGCCAGCCAGGTGTGGTTACCGGGCTATTTGGGGGACATTGACAGGGTGGAGTCCGTGCAGCGACGGTACACGAAGGCAATGCCGGGCATGCGAAATTACACATACCCCAAACGACTAAGCATTTTAAAAATGGATTCACTTGAGTTACGGCGTCTCAGGGCGGACTTAGTGTTAGCCTACAATATCTTGCACCATAAATTACCAATTGATCTACCGGTTTTTGAGCTGAGCACAACCACCAAAACACGCGGTCACAGCCTTAAGTTGACTCTCCCTAAACATAGGTTAAATTGCCGTAGGCACTTCTTTGCATGTCGGGTGGTCCCCGTCTGGAACTCGTTGAATGAGGAGGTGGTCACGGCCTCGTCTGTAACCAGGTTTAAAAGAATGTTGAAAAATGTAAACCTTACACCACATCTATTAAGGCCAGAGTACCATGCTTCTGAAAAACCCAACGAGACGTGATGGAACAATTGAAGACCGAGTGCTGGTCTCTGTTTTTCTTGTAAAAGCTACCTTTAACGTGGGGTAGGTTGTAAGTGGTTGATAATTCGACCCATTCCTACCCCCATGTCCCTCTTGTGGGCAGGAAATTGAATTTATTATTATTATTATTATAACTGCTTATTTAGATAACTTTTTTTCTTGCACAAAAATCACCGCTAGCTCACACCGTAAACAGTTTGCCCAGTTTGAACACTGCTTGTGGTGTTAAATGGCTGAGATGTTTCAGCATGTAGGAAATAAGTTTTATTACCAACGTCAACGGCAATATCGTTTAGTTGCCTAAACGTTTACTAAAGGAACCTAATTTACCGTTGACACATCCCCCCCCCCCCCCCCCCCCAAAAAAAAAAAAAACTAGTAAGAAAAAACCTCTCTGCTAAGCGATGTTGACAACAAAATAAAAGCACCTACATTGCAACAAGGACATATAAGGCTTATTCCATTTAAAAGCACGGCTTAAAACTAACAAGATATTGGTGAAAGCAATCAAGATTCTCCTCTGTTGAGTTTATCGATAGTAAATGAAATTTCTACGTCGGAGAAACTGCCAATATGCCGTCTTACTTTCCTTTTCAGTCGAAGTAAACTCTGCTTTTATAAATCGCTAGTTTTCTTGGCTTTAAAAGGAAGTGTTTTCGAACGGTTAACTCTAAATCTAGATATGACTAACTGATATCCACTGCGTTTAAATCGAAATAATTTTGACGTATTTATTTTTTATTTTTTATACTATTATTACTTGGTTTTGTTTATATATTAAATGTAATTTAAATACATTTGCGAAAAACTCAGTTTCGTTGAAAAACGTTTGTCAAATTTGTGCAGTTATAGCGTAAACGAAATTCCCAATAAGTTTCAAACGACTTGTCTTCGGTTAAACGTTTAAACGAAAGAACCAGAAATATCCGAATTGTATCACTTCAGTTGTTTATATCTTCGCGGAGTTTCAGTTGTCAGACGGCTTCGTGCGTGATAACGCGGAGTGCTTCTAGAAATCCTAGGCGAAAAGCCTGGTAATCTTTCGAAGCATTTGTGTTGCTGCTATTTTTGCAGAATTAGTAGGTAGAGTCGGTGGGCAATATTTAAGTTCGCTGCAATTTAGTTTTGATTGTGTTTAGCTTTGTAGCTCTTCTGCTACATCATTCTGGCTGACATTAATTTTATTCTCTGTGCTCTTCAGCCCTACCTTTTGCGTTTATTCTGTGTGGCTCACCTGTGGTGTCTGTCGCACTTTTCTTTGCATCTCTTCAGCTACATGCTTTTACTGTAATATCTCTGTGTTGGTTATTCATCCCCCTCCCCCCCATCCACGTTTTGTAAATGGTCCTGTTTGTACCTTCTTTAGCTTAATTGACGGAGCGAGCGAGCGAATCGAGCTAAGCGTAGCCTATAACGGACACCAAATTGCAAAATGTTGGTTGGTTGGTTGGTCCGTTGGCTGGATGTACATTTTTAGTCTGGGTGGAGCCCAAACGAAAGATCGGATTGGAATGAAATTAGGTACAACGCTTGATACCCTAATTAGTATTGCTGAGCCAAATTTTGTCGTAAATCGAACGGTTATTACGGGAGAAATAACAAATTTTCGAATTTATTCCTAACACTCACCATTGTAAATTTGGAGTCGTTAATAGTTAAGGAATTCCGACGAAGCATATACCATGCTGGTGGTAGTCAAGTGAACTTTAAAAAACACGGCAAATTAAATTTTGGTTGCTTCTTTCTAGCTGATAACCTTTTTCGACGTAACTCAATGAAATAATAACATTTGATTATTGCATTTTAACCACTATTGGAACACCGCAACCATAAAAAACAAAAGGATTCCGTTAACGATACACCTTAGCATCATTTGAAAAAAGAATGCTTGAAGGGATTACCTTCAGCATGCCACGAAACTAGCATTTACGCTAGCGATGGGCATCCCAAAAATGAAACCTAGGTAATTATCTAGAATAACTACTTTACAAGCTAGCAACTTAATTCACCTACCTATCGATTCCTTTTGTCGTAAAACGTGCGAAAATCATAACAATTGTAAACAATGTCAGAATTATTAGCGGCGGCAGCCCCACCACCGTAACAAACGTGCCGTTGTATTTTTAGTCAACGGCGATGGCTCACGTCTTTATTGTCGGATGTGGAAAGAAGCTAAAAATAACTAAACATACACTAAGTGATGGAGCAAACGAAAGCCTATTAAAATAAATATGGTACGTAGCTTTGGCCTATTTGAAGAAAAAAGCTAAAATAAGACAAAGGCATGCAAATAACAGTAGTACGTCACACCAAAAGGCAAAGAGCCCAAACTTAGCCGAGTGAGCATTTTTCCCAGATTTTTAAGGAATATTAACAAAATAATATGGTACAGTCATTAAAATAAACACTAATATAAATTAGAAATAAAGGTCTGTCTCTCCGCCTACAATAGGCCCAAAGATTGTTTCCTAGTATTATATTGGCGGTCGGAGCTAAGGCCAGACTTTTCTACATGTTTGTTGGCACAAGTAACCAATGTGCGGGGTGGATTTTACCTCACATATTTCCATCCGACGTGCATTACGTAACTACTTGCTCGTAAGAAGCCTGCTCCATTTTGGGGGTATTTACTTAACTAACATGTTTTCAATTTCCAACCCGGCTCTACACCAACAAAGCAGGAAATAAAATTTAACAGATGTTTTCTATTTTATTTGCCTCGTATGACTTTCATCTTTTAAACAAACAACCTGACCAAGACTAACGCAGCTAAATCCATCAGATATTGCATGTGCTTTCTTGATGACGCATGCACTCATTGTATATGCAAATATGCCAATTTAACGCATGAATAATAATTACTACGTCAACGTCATGCGTACAATGAATGCTTCGAATGGAAGCATATGCATATTAACGACTTGAAAGATTGCGTTAAAAGGGTCACGAGTTCATAGGGGTCGACCAGTCAGCAGTTAGTAGCTCAAACATGAACCGTGTGCTGCAGAATTAAAGTTATCCACTGCTGGAAATGGATCACAGTAAGGACTACCTAACACAACAATATTGGATACGGCGGAGATTGATAGGGTGCCAAAGTTCGTTTACTTTTGCAGCGTCCATACAGGTTGAGTGTCCCCGTTTCCCGACAGCCCGTGCATGCAGCAGTGACTATCAGCCTGCCTCTTGGTGTTAATTAAAGAAACCTGGGTCATGATTCTGTGGGACAGAGCTGCGGGAGGGTTTGCTCTGCCTCTTTGTGACGAAGCGAAGGGGTTCAAACCTGCCCTCATGCCATCTCGGGAAAAAGGGTCCTACAAATAGATTTTTCTCATGGCAACTGTGGCGAGTAACAGCTCCTAATATGCTAGTAAAACTCTCCCTTTTTGTCCCGAGGTAACCTTAACAAGTCGTTGGGACGTTAATTCAAATATTGTTTACTTTTTAAGCCTTTAACGAATTCAAAGTGTCACCAACGTTTAATCTACTGTAACCTATACTAGTTTTAGGCCTCGAATAATACAGTCGTTAAGGCTTGACTGATTATGTATTTTCTATATTAGCTCTTGATGCGCATTCCCTCAGATGGTCTTATTCATTTATATGTATTTTTTTCTTTCAACGATTTTACGTTGTATGGTTTGATCCCTTTTCTGTTGCTTCATCTGCTAAACATATTCCCTGTGGCTCTGAATGTCTGTAAGGTGCACGCTTTATTGTTACCTCATACACCATCTTGTGTGTTTAAGACCAAATTCATTAGCTCCACAAACTCAGATGCAGCACGGTGCACCAATCTGTGGCAATTCTTCGGTATTGACGTAATCAAATTGCCTTCGAAACTGCAACAACGTCAAACTCTTGTCAAGAGAGTTGTTAAATAAATAAATAAAAATTAATATTTATTTAAAGGATGGCATAGGTTAATAATTTCTGCTTGCAATAAATGTTGCTCAAAGCTGTGAAAAACATACCACTACTTTTGATAAATGTTTTCGTGTAGTTGCGTGAGCACGAAATGTCCGATGTGTACACTGCAATATCGTATCACAGCAGCCAGTCGGCAAGCTACCGATCCGGGGCTTTTTTTTTTGAGACTGTTTCGCCCCAAAAGTTGCGTAATATCAGTTGAGTAGCTTGAAGTAATACCAGCACCGGAAGAGTTTTTGATAAAAATATAGCCTATAAAAGTGCACTTTTATAGTCTATATTTTTATCAAAAAGTTGAGTAGCTTGGCGGTGGTCGGGGATGAGGGGGTGGGCGGGGGTTTAATGTACTGTGCGGTTATGCTTTGTCCTTTATTATCGTCCCCATTTTTTTGCCGGGGGGGGGCCGATGTGGAATGGTGATTATTGATATGGACTTCTGCTTTGTGAAGTATGGTTTCGTTTTAAATTGTACGCAAAGATGTGTACGCAAAGATTAAAAACTGCATGGTTTGAAGGATCTGGTCCCTCTCACTTTCGGGCGAAATATCAACAAACGGAATTTTTTTTCTTGAAAACTCGAGGCAGTGGCACCACAGTGGTCTGGTTAAGTGCTGTTAGCTCCCCCATTGCGGTCCGGGAAGCTGAAGCATTTTACGATCCATCATTGACGTATCCGGCTTCTAGAGCGTACATATTGTCAATTTATGTGGCCTCATGACACATTTTGGGGTTTCGGGGGCAGTGGCCCTGTTCCTATGCTCCCCAACTCTCTGCCCGCTGCCCCCTGGCGTCTATCTCGCTTCTCCTTTCGTATTTTCATGTTTATTTGTTTATTAATTTTTTTTTTTTTTGCAGTTAAAAAAAAAATAAGAGTCCACTTTACGGCAATTCTAATTTGGCCCGGGAGGCCGGGGAGAGGCGGGTTTAACAAGCGTTGTAAATTTTCCAAGCCTATTCCGGAAGCTGAAACACTTTTAAGACATTGAAATACCTGGTCTGCCCTTCGTAAGGCATGCCTTTTGATAATGTTAGCCATCATTCTGAAGAAAGGCTTTTATAAAAATTGTCGTATGCTGTAACTACAGCTGTAAATTTGGTACTTCCAATGCTAAATTGACCATACAGCCAATTGGCCAGTTGGCAACCATTTTTCTCCCCCACGCCCACCTTTCTCCCCTTCCCAACCTTCCAGGAATAACATCTCTGTAATGTGTGGTGCAGTGGCAACCTGGACCACTGCACTGTGACTGAGGTTGGCGCTAATGACCAAGTTGTCGACGCGCCATTAAGCCTCAATCCCCCCCCCCCCCTTCCAGGATCAAGTTTAAACAGGCCATTGAAGTTTCCCCTTATGGCTTTCAGCTGGTTAACGAAGGCTTTATTTTAAAAAGTCGGTAACAATGTATCGTGTTTTTCCATACAACCGCCTGCCTCGGTGTCGTCTGTCCGCCACCATGCCTGCGGTATAGAGGTGGGTACGACTTGTGTCAGTGTTGCCGATTCCACTTGTGTTTTTCCTGCCGTTATGTTGTAATTTTTCTTGTTGCGCCGTAATTTATGCTTTGTTATTTTTAGTTCCATTTGTATTGTACAAAATTCTTAGTTAATAGTGTGGTTTAATGTTTTCACCTTAATTTTTATTAATTTCGGTTGCTCGTGTGTGACGTCACGCTATGTTTACTTTCGTGAGGACGTGATCAAACTGTGGACTCGCGTATTGACGTCTAAAGGCAAAGGTCGCTAATGTTCTTGCTTGTTCTTGTATGGTGGCCCGTTAGGGTGAATTCGGATTGCATTCCCCGTTAATAATGAACCTCGTAACGTAATGTTCAGCCATGCTAGTTTCAATTCCATTGCAGCCTGCAGTAAGGAGACCTCCGAGAGTGGTATTTTTGGTATTCGTGCCAGCCGGCTGTCAAACTCGTGGACTCCAGATGTCCAGCCCGAGAGTTGCTGTGATTTCAAGTTAATACGTTGTGTTACTATGATGTGTTTAAGCCTCTGATTGATGCCTTGGCATGCGTTGGTTAATAGCTTCTTGAGCTTTATTGCTACAGTGTTCAGCACATTCACCGTAGTAAACTGTTGCGTTATGATGGTAGCGTTTGTGAACTATGTCCATTATTCTGAGAACGCGCATTTTAACTTTGTTGCGAAATGCGTTATGCTGGTCTAGTGACAAGTATCCCTTTTAACCTTTGCTGCTGCGAGAACTGTTATTTGCTAGTTTTAAGCTAAACCTTGCCTGGTGCGTTATTGGAGCTATCAGACAGCCGACAATTTATAGCTTTAGGCCTACGTATAGCTGGCATCCCTGTTCATTAATTTTAATCATCGCTTGTGATCTCACCATACCACTTTTATACGCAGTGATTCTTTGTTTGTATTTTCTGGCACATCGATGGGAACAGTGCGTGTTACTAAGAATTCTAAATGACATTGAGTATCTTGACCGTTGTCGTCTTACTTGCAAGGGCTTGTGAATGAAATTTCTCCCTCCACCAACCTTGAATCCGGGCCTTCCCTGTACTCCCTCCCCCACCCCTAGACACGCCATAATCCGTCCTCTCTCCCTCTAACCCACCCCCCCCCCCCCCCCCGCATATTTTACCATAAATGAATATACTTGAACTACTCAATTTCAGGGAAATAAAGCAGGTTTTCTAAGGAATAATAAAAAATAATTAAAAATAGGATTATTTCTAACGTATTTTTCATTAGGGAAATGTTAAGAAGCTATAAAAATCCTCGCGTGAAATTCCCTGCCTCAGCAGACAGTTATGGGGGTGATGGGGGGGGGGGGCAGTTATGGCACTATCCGTGAATGTGTTCAGGTGGTTGTTAAGCACAAACCACTTAACTCGATTTCTTAAAAAACCAGAATTTTGTTTTTAACTTTTTACATTTCACTCCCTGTTTTGATAACCTCAACTGGAGTGTCTCTTTATTTTTTAACTGCAGCCAGGCGAATTATTTAAGTACTTTTTTTTTAATATGACGTTCTACTTACGTAAAGACTTTTAAAATCTTTAAAAGTCTTGAAAGACTTGTAACGTGAAAATTAATGCAAGCTATAAAAATTTTAAAAAAGCTACCGTATAGGTAAAAAAAAAGTAATTAAAAAATTGCATGGCCGATGGAAAGGTGGGATAGGATCTCAACCACCTTGCCACCAAGGTTAGACCTGCCAGGCACACAAAGGTCCCCGATGGTATCGCCAGTCGAGTGGAACAGAATAAGGGCAAATAGCCAATTGTCATATGTTTTCACCTTGCTGCATTCACATTCCCTCTTTCTTTTTTCTTTATTCTTTTACACGTATCTTAAACGCAGCCTTTTTTAGGATGGCAGTCGGCGATCCTCGCGATGCTTGCCAGACTTGTTGTTCCAGCAACAAATTGCCTATTATTATTATAGATATCAAAATTGTTTGGTTTCAACTGGCTGGACGTACGGAAAAAGTAGACCTGTAAGTTTAAAAGGTAAATAAAAAATAAATAAAAAAGAAGCCAGGTCCGCTTCCCTGCAAACCGCGTTATTGTGCTGAGATCTGGCAAGTTGCTCCTATCTGGAAAAATTAGACTATTGTAGTTTCGAACGTAATTTAATTATCGCGAAGCTTTCCCACAGGAAGTTAGCGCACCTAGCTGCATCCGAGTTTGTGGCGCTAATAAATTTAGCCTTAGTACAGGAGGCCACAGTAAGGCGTGTGCGCCTTGCAGGCATTCGGACGCATGCCTGACATTGGCCATATCTGTGACACTTAGTCATGATTTAAATACTCGATCATACAATAATTGGGGTATAACAGGGCGACATCTCGGTAACCAAGCATTTTTGGATAGGTGTTCTATAGGACTTTCTGACTTGCCTTTACCTCCTAATTATGCCCTGGAAGTTTTTAGGTTTTATTCTGAAACACCTTGTTATACTACAAATAATATATTATGCTATGGTTCTTTAGCTACACCTGCAGGTTGCGCTTTTGTTGCATCTTTTGGATATCTGGATTTTGCAAAGTTCTTTGAGTTGCACACTGATGACCATACGTGCGGTCATGGTCTAAAGCTTCGAGGGGAGTTCGCTCCGCACTGACTGTCGTAATTTTTTTTTCTCAAACCGAGTCGTAAATGTGTGGAACGAGTTACCCGGTGAGCTCGTGATCGTGCAAACGCTGGGGTTGTTCAAGGCAGGACTCCGACACTGTAACCTTAATAGGTATTTGGCAAGACAATTTTAAAATTGATCAACTGTTTACGAATTTGTTTACTTTTATGTGCTTTTTCCCCAATATTTTCATTTAGTTTGTATACATATTGCATTGCTTGGTTTTTTTTTTT
>JAHWFP010222610.1:115486-157501 GCA_023313725.1 Lithobius niger | reverse complement strand
AAAAAAAAAAACAATCTGTTTCTTGGTATCAGCCTCTACTAATTTGTCGCCAGATGTTGTGGCCAGATAAGCACAGTTACCTCTGCGTTAAGGTGTCTTTTGCTTTATATCCTTCCTTCCTATACTCATGCTTTGTTCATGGCTGTTGAACTGAATCTATATGTCTTGGCAAGTATTTCCGTCGTAGCTTTTCAGCGTCATCTGCTCACCCATTTACGTTTCTCTATTTTCGTGGCTCTTTTTGCGTCCATTAACTAGCTATTGTTTTTTTAAAGCTAAAAGCTGGCTAGAACAATGGGAATAGAATTTACCTAATGTGGGCGGGCCCTTTGTGTTTTATTCGCCGCTCTATAACTCCCTATTTGCCATTTGCCTCTTACTGAGTTAGAGAAGCACGTATTATTCCAACTTTGATAGTTAAACATCTACACCAAAACATAACTTCGAAGGATTCCCACCAAGCTTTTCGACTATTTGAAATCGTGATATCAAACGCTAAGATCTTTCACCAAGTTAATCCCCCCCTCAAGTAATAATTCGAAGTTTAAATGAAAGATGTGAGAATTGCTTACTGCGTAATTTTAATTATTTCATTTAACGTTTGACGTTTTAGTCGGTGGGATTTGCTTGTAGAAAGAGCATGGCGTTTGATATCACAGCTTCAAACAGCCGAAAAGCTTGGAGGGAACCTTAACAACTTTTGTTTTCGGGTAGGTATCATAACGTAGTTGGTCTCGGTTGACGAAATCCATTTTTTTATTCTTAGCAATTACGAAAACCTAATACAGTTTTGTGGTTCCTTTTTTTGCTTTATTTCCGTGTTGAGGACCGCAGTCAGGTTTACGTAGACTTAACATATCAGCAACACTGTGGTATCTGCAACCTTAGAGGAAAGCTGATAACATAAGAGTCACTGTTAGTGACATAGCTTAACGTTTTCTTGGTGAAAAAACGACGTGAATAACGTTGATATTTGCTTAATTACTAACTACTACTATATATAACGCCACTTCTTGTATCATGTAAGAATTTATTTTCATTAAATTAGCAGTAGTAGCTAGTAGTGATTAGCAGCAAGTAATTAGGCAAATGTCAACGTTGTTCACATGTTTTTTTTTCCAACAAGAAAACGTTAAGCTGTGTCACTAACAGTGGCTTTTATGTTGTCAGGTGTCCAGTCTCCTGATCAACTGACGTTTCAGCCCTTTCTATCACATTGTTATTTATCATTAGATGCATGCAAATAGCCAAACTGCGTTAGTTGCAAAGACAAGTGTCTAGTGCTCGCCATGCTCACTTGTATTTTATCTGGATAGGACGGACGTTAATGTTATCATTGAAACTTGGTTATTGGTGTAGTGTAGCCAATGCCCAACATCAGTTTAACAGAGCTTGTCTTTTACATAATTCTTGTCTTGAATGCGATAACAAATAATGAAACCGCAAAAGCGGGGCTCTAATATGATTTCCGCCAGTTACAAGAAACCGCATTCTTATAAAAATATAAATAATGCAACAAAAAATAGCTTTTGAACAGTTTTATGGAGGAGAGAGTGCTCTGTTAGACTGCGTGGGCCAAAGCGCTTCTTTTTGTTTATTTAATACTGTGATAAGGCTGTGTTTCAGTTTTACATATTTGTTGGCTGGTCAACAAACTTTTTTTTCTTTTTTATTGTTTTGTTTGGCTGCGTTTCAGCCATGTCATGCAGGCACTAAAGATGAAGGGTTAAGTAGCAAAGGTCTTTTGAGATTAAACAGGATACAATGCAGTCTATTCACTGCTTGGACGTACTCCAACGATTTTTTTTTAATCGCATGTGTGACGTTGGTCCGCAAAACGATTCCATCGCATCCTTTTGGGTCGGAGATCATGGCCCTGATCATTCTGCTGTGCTTGGTTCGCTTTTCTCGGGTTATCTTCAAACTCGCTCGTTTCCTTGGATTTTTGTGTGTTTAAGGCTGGGCACTGAAAGGTTAACATGTATAAAAAAAAATTTATGAATCTTGACGTGATTACACTCTCAAAAAAACATACATGTTAACGTGGAAAATCCCAGAAAACAGTTACGAACAGTACTTCAAAAATTGGCCTCTTCGGGTTGGAAACCAGAACGAAAGATGGAACACGCGGCAATATTATTATTTAATGCCTGTTTGAGCAAGAATGTTCCCTATTTTAACAATGGTCAACAATGGTCTATCCATTGTTGTGGATATTGTACTCGTCAATATATTGGCCAATTTAAATTAATTGTTCGTATTATCATCTGGATATTGCCCTCCTTACTATTCTTAGCAAACACGTTCAGTGTAATGTAGGCTTCAATGATATACGAACAATGAATTTAAATAACATATATTCATTGTATATGCGGACAGTTTTGTAGGCTTATTTGGGCAAATGGTTTCCAAGGCATAGGCTAGTAGGTATGAATAAGTTATTCATTTCAAACATCTGCCAAAATCTCGCTTACTTGCGTCTGCATTGTGGGTTTTTTTTTTTTTTTTTTTTTAATTTTGGTTCATTATGTCACCTGAAGCAAACCAATGCTCGAACAATTACCTTTTAGACTTTTTAGTAGCAGAAAGAAGACTAACTAGTATAGGCGGTCATCGCAGGGAGCGGGGGAAGAAGGTCGCCATAATAAACCAGCATAGATATACATCCCATAACTGCAAAAGGAGTATGGTAGTCTCTTCTGGCCCTTCAGTTACCAGAAATGATGAGGTAAAAAAAAATAAGATTGTTAGATTATTCATATTTTGAGTTTTGCAGGAATTTGTAAAACAGCATGCCGGTACGGGAAATCAACCACTAGTAGCGAGAGCAATGAGAAATGCCCACGCAGTAAAAATGCCCACGCAGTCTTTATTTTTCCGATATTAAAGGCCGGTTGCCACCAAATTAACAATGCAGCATCTAGGCCTATCGAGTTCTCTCTCACAGGAAGCAACGGAATGCACAAAGCAAAACTTTTAAACGCAATAAACAAGCCACGCGACTCCTTAATTACTTAGTAAAAAAATGGTATGCCCTCGTGCACCTGGAAACAAGCTATAAAAAATACAGATACTGGTGTCACTAGATAGCCCCACGGAAAAACAAAAAGAAAATTCCCTGGCGCCACCTAGTGACACTAATATCGTTAATCTTCAAAGCTTCTTTGCAGGCGCACGAGGGCGTACCAAATTTTTACGCAATAATTAAGGAGTCACGTGACTTGTTTGTTGCGTTTAAAAGTTTTCCTTTGTACATTCCTTTACTTCTTTGATCGAGAGAACTCGATAGGCCATGATGCTGCAATGCTAATTTAGTGGCAACCGGCCTTTAAGCGAAATCATTGTTGTTGGGTGAAGGGGAAAGTCCTCATTTCCCTTCTTGGCTAAAGGCACCATTCGGAATCGAATAACAATGCTTCTGCGAGGTAACAATGGCGCAGTGCGTTAGTAACAACAATACTGTGGATCGGTATTTGGAACGGGGCATGCTTTAAACAATGACATTGTGCCAGGCTCAACAAGCATTAAGACGGATAAGAACCGAAAACCTCGTGGAATCTTAAACAATTATTCTCGGGCGCTGCGGCCCTCTTGCATTGTTTAAGATTGCCCTCGGTTTTCCGTCATTGTCCTTTACGGAATCTCCGTGGTGCGGTATGGGCTCTTCTTTACCCCGCTCCTACAACTATTCAATTATTTAAAAGGAAGTAGGCTAAAGCACCGCCAATAATACCAGGAACGTCGATTTTTCGAAGTGGTTGTCTAAGATTATCGTGATACAGCAGTTTTCTTTTTTGATCTTGAAATTTAATCCTTTCTTGGACATGCTTTGCTTTATCGACACAAGACTCGGAACATTTGCTGCTGGGCTTTGCTATTTAGACTACAACGCAATCGTCATACTGTGGATACAGTTTACCTCTACAAAGGAAAATACGTTGTTGAAAGGTTGTGTATACCCGTTGAGTAGGAATCTATAATCAGCCGTTTGTTTGTAGGCCACCTGGTATAACACGAAGGTCAATATTTGCAAAGTTAGTCACTGATCACGCAACGACATTTTCGGCTCCAACTTTACGATCGCTTTTGTTTACACATGCTGTGCAATTACTTTTAATTACGGAACCCGGCTACAGCCGACCAGTTGCTACAGCCAGAATTTTTGAGCTGAAAAGCGCGGGTCGGTTTATTTGAAGTTTCGAAAACGTAAACCATAACGACAATATTTATGCAGGTAATTACAATTTATCATTGTCTTTACTAATTTCGTATTTGAGCTCGCGTTTACATATTAGATAAGATCAAGAGCACAGAGCAAGACAACACGAAATAAACTGGTTTACTTGTGAATTGTGCGTAAGTTTGCAGTTGGTTGATAACGACAAACAGGGTTCCTTTTGCAAACCTCTTGAGCAAACCCATTTATTTCATGTCGTCACGTTCTCAGGAATATAAACCAACAAAACTATTGGTTGAGACAGCGAGGTCCACTGCTTGAATGAACTGTGATTTTGGTTTGTTCGTATTTTTTGAAAATGACAACATTCGCAATTTTGTTCTTATTTACTTAAAATTTTGTAAAGTACGTTTGATGTCCTTAATTTCAAGGTGAAGAAAGCACATACGTCAAAATTTCGGACAGATTATAAATAGTTTAACGTGAAATTTTGAACAGCATTTGACAAAAGTAATTTTAAACTTCAGGAACATTGAAAATAAAACTAATTTATTACAAGCCTTTTCGCTCGGCCGGGCAGTTGTCTTTGCCTTAATAAAAACTCCTATAAGGACCAGTATTTAATAACCTTTACCATTCTTATTAATTATTTGAAGCAAGGGGTGAAGTAATAACCAAACTTTGTTCATTGTAATGTTTGTCTTGATTAAATGTCTTGTAGTTAGTATGTATAGGTTTAGGTAAATTTAGCTTCAAATGTAGCACGGAAAACATCAGCATTCTCAATTTTATAATTTTTGCAGTAAACTGGTAAACTCCTGAAACTTCCTGTTCAAACACTAAATAGTAGCAGGCTGGACAAAATGTTTGTGGAAGTCACATTATGAAAAATCATTTACATCATTAAAAATATACTATTTGCGTGCGTGTATGAGAGTTTGTTTGCCTGATACTCTTGTCGTAAGGCACCTACGATAGTTGTTCCAAGTAAACAGTAACAAAAATTTAGAACAAATTTAAATTACTCTTCTAACATGCGTTTTTCAACGCTGCAACTTAATTCTATGACCCCATTCAAACATGTTTGTTTGTAGCAAAAGTTATGTCGAACAAATTTTGAGATATTATTTTGAGATATTTAGAGATATTATTCAGAAAGTAAAGTGCAACAATTAAAAAACTTCTCACCATAGAGACGTCATTATACCGTATTTTAAATCATAGTTGCATCACTGCAACAGGGGAAGTCGAATACTGCGTTTGGTGTTTAGGGACTTACCCTCACACACCCCACAAGGGATACATAGCAATTTCTCGAAGAGAAAACCAGATTCGAAACCTTCCACACGGGCTTTAATTTGGTTATCTCTCTCATAATATTTGCGACACTGGTGTTGTCCCTTCCTGTAGTCCCTATCTCACTATTATATAACGGCACCTAGCAGTGTCAAAATGTTGCTGTAAAGCTCGGTTTGAGAATTGTCTTTCCACACTGGCCCACAGGATCGAGGTCTCTACGTCATGGCTCCACCAGGACTTGAAGACTGACTCGGTTTTTTTTCTCAAGGGGTTCTAGTGTCAGCAATAGAACACATACATCTACAAATTGAACGATTCAAGTGGTTGGGTGCACAGAAAATATAGACGTGGATTTTTAGAAGTTTTGTATTCAATAACCCGTTTTTCTACAAAACCTGGTGCACGTATTGAGCGAGTAAAGCAACTGATTTCCGCATATAGTACACTTTTTTAGTGTAAAATATTCTCTGTTTATTACACGAACTGCAAAAAATATAAGCAATGCGACGAACGAGTTGTGAACAACAACCTGATTAGGTTTCGTCCTAATAGTTAAAACGATACGAAGCATGGAACAATGCCAATCGAGTGAGCGATGCGAACGATATGGGTAGTCCTTCGTAAGATGATATAAAATGTAATTCGTCTTTCGTATCAGCGTACATGGCAATGATGAAGGAAGCGTACAAATTAAGCATTACATTTGCATAAATCACTTATTTAATAATCCATTTATCTGTTTGATCCAAATTTTCACCCAAATTTCACACAAAAAAAATATAGAACTATTTATTCAAGATGAGATCCCACTCAAGTTTTACGAGGGTACGGTATAACTTCCTGCATAATAACTACTTTAACAATAGAGTCCAATTTTAAGCATAAATGAGAGCAATTAAAAACGAAGAGTCGCGTCCGTGTTCTGTTGCTCGTTTTTCCTTCTCTTCTGGCTTCGGTTGAAATGTAAGACATAAAATTGTGTAGGTTAAACCGACATATTTAAAGTTAATGCGTAGCTCTCTTTTTGCATATTCAGGGAAGATGTTCTAGGACATCTGCCGAGTGCCAGAATAGCAGGCAGGGGTGGTAATTTCTCGAAACGAGCGACTTCACCAAAGCACGTAGCTAAAATACAGCCCAAACCAGTCTTCGCAAATGTGTGTTGTTTAATTAAAAGGCCGTCGTAAAATCTTTACAACTTAAAAGGAGACGATCTTAAAAACGGGGTAGATATAAAAGCTGCTCATCTCAGGGCGTCCATGATCTGCGCAGCACGTGTGGTTTTGAGAAACGTATAAATCGAAGGAGATACAAATGAATTTTTGTGTGAAAAATATACAACTTGAAAAGTTCATCTGCGTGCCAAGTAACGTAGATTTACAGGCATGCTCTAACGTCACTTTAATACCACACGACTAACGATTTAGTATATCCAGAATTAAAATTTGTGTCCTCAACCAGTTTTCGTTAACAGTTTTATTTACCATCAAGTTGTGTCACATGTGAAGTTTTAATGATTCTTTTGTTAATAAATGGTACATTCCCTTGGATAGAACTTTAGTTAGAGTGTTAAAGTAGTGTTCAGGAGTTTCAGTGCTTAGTAAGGGGGAGCTTGAATGTTCCTCAGTAACTTAGTGAGTTCAAGTCGTTTTGTTGATTATTTTGGTTAGTTCCTGATACGGGGGGAGGGGGGGATTGAGGCTTAATGGCGCGTCGACAACTTGGTCCTGATACGGACATTGCATCATATATTAGGTGGGACTGCTGCTGCTATTAATGTTACTGTTACAAATTTGCGGTATCAACGTTTTAACACACAATGGGTAAGCTATCCTCTAAATTGTGTTCATAACACACTCGATTGTCTGGCCAGATTTGAAGAGTTCTGCATGCTTTTGACTATTTTTTTTTTGTTTGTCTACAGTTTTAATTTATTGTCAGTCTTTAAACTCTTTGGATGAAATTATGCAGATTCAAAGGAAATATGTAAGAAGTGCAGGAAAGTGGATCTTTACTATTTTTTGCAAATACAAAATATACAGTCTTTTTTCAATGCTAACATCCACGTTCCTTCAAAAAGCTGACAAAACACATCAAGTATAATTAAAGGTAGCATATACAGGGTCTGGTGCCAATTTCAATGATCAAAAATAGGCTAAAGAGGCTTATAATAATGCGTTCAGAAATGCACCCATCTTTAGTTACAGCCTCTCCTCCTCCCCCCGATAAGTTAGGGGCAAAACGTTGAAATTTCTTCATAACTTCCAACCTAATCTTTCCAAACCAATGCTATTGGCACATTCTTCTTGCAATTTCATTACTTCATAATGAAAATGTTTATTTGATGTCCCATAACTTTGTGGATGGAGTCTTTTTGCGGAAATAGCTAGGGAGAAATCTCAAACCAAAGTGGGTGGCCCAAACGAAGTTGGTAATGAAAGGTCGATGCGAATGAATTTGCTATCTATCGCGGGTTAATCCCTGATGGAACCTCTTGACCACTCCTCGAGACGGCCATTCCCCATAAGGGATGCCTTCCAAAGAATACCTTGTAACACTTATTCTCCACGGGATTTTTAGGCCAAAGCAATGCTTCTGGGTCCCAAATTTTCTACCAAGAGTTGGTTTAGATTAAGTACCTTAAAAGAGACTTAAAGGCTATAGTAGTGATGCTTAATTACCCTTAGTTACCATAGGAAATGAACTGACAATCTCAGAACATCATTAATAAAGATGAAAAGTCCTTTGTTCCAAATTAGGCTCAAGAGAGAAGGCCTATGCCTTATTCAAGAAGGCTTAAGTAGTACCATAAATAAGGACGTCGTAATTAGAAGGCAGAGGAGAGGCTAAGTGCTGATTAGCTGATAAGCCCACACTGAGTGTTTAATTCAGAAAACAAAACCACGTAAAGCAGGAGTGCATGATTGTGCTGCAGGTCACAATACACGTGCTAAACTGAAAGCTGATTGGGTGACAAACATTAGTGCCAAACATTTTTCTTACTATCCAGATTCACATCATCACGGAAAACATAAATTGAAGCGATTGGCACTAGCAATTGCGGTGTTTGTTATAATTAGCATCCCTAATCTACAACACCTTTGCATGATTTACAATATATACCGCCTCTGCAAATGCTCACCATCTTCTTCTCTTGGGAATCTACCAACTTCAGAAAGAATTGTAACCACAGTTGTTAACAAACATTTCAAGTAAAAAGGAAAAGAGACTAAACCTGAGTTCGCGGCTGTCGAAACGGCCGATCTGAATAACTTGAAAACTTGCTACACATACTTCAAAAGAGTATCTTTAATATTCAGGTCAAGAAAGAGGAAACTCGAAGACCCTAAGGAAAATCTTCCTTGTAGCAATATCTTGATTCTTCCTAAAAACCAGTCTTTTGAATAACAATGAGAATGGAAACAGAATAAGATGTTTGGGAGTGCTTTTGCTGTCCGGCCAAGACTTCACCAGGCTTTGAATCTACAATGTCGAAAACCTTTTCAAATTTAGACTGGTGGCGATGCATTGAAAAACTTATACCTTACTGCAGGGAATTTAACGGGTGAATTTCGTGCCTCTGCCACCGGACTCCACTGCAGAGGACGAAAAATTGTCTGCCAAGCCTTTCCTCAACCGTGTAGGTCAGTGCTTCAGCATATCCGAACATTGATGGGTTTTGAAGAAATGTAAAAAACTTTAAGCTAGAGTATACCTACCTACTTTGAAACTTGTAGAATGGCTATCGGTTGGCAGTACTGAGACCAACAGATTAAACGTTTAGGCAACATATTACTCGCTTCCTTTCCGTCCCTTTTGGTCCAGGTACGGCAAACCAGACTTGTTCGATTTACCGAAGTTGTTCAGACTACACTTTCCTTGGCGTATTTGGTTGACGAGTTTACGTAGTTTTTAGATGATTCTCGCATTGGTTTGTTTAGCTGATAGGTAGCATACACACAATGACATCATATGGAGGTTGTGTTCAGGAACAGCAGCAGAACGGCACCCCCGTTTTATAGGTGTGAGGTATATCTGCTGCGCCGTCACTATACGTGAGCAATATCACAAGACGCCCGCATCTGGACACTGTCGTTATAGCCGCGCAGTGAAGCCGCTAAAGGGTTGCTTCTTAAGTGACTGTCTGCCTACATGGTTCATCTCGTTGTAGGCATGGCGTCACACCCATGCCCTTTCCTTGGAGTTACGGCCTAAATGTGTATAGTCAATAGATATATTTATAAATTATTAAGTCTAAAGATTATATTCTTGCAAAATTTCCCCAAAAATCTCGCCCTTCAAACATGTCTGGTCTGCTTGCCATAATGCTTGTAGCAGGAAATGATAATTATTTTTTCTATGTTTTTCTCACAGCGCCTGGTTTATTGAAACGTCTTGCTGAAAGTATTACAATTAAAATTTCAGTTACGCAGTATTTTTTTAATTTCAACAATAGAAACATTTCCTTTAAATACTTGAGATACAATAGTAACAATGTGTTTGTAGTATTATTTCCACTTAACTTATGAAACTGTTTAGCTACTATTATCACTGAAAAATACTAAATCTACTTGCTATTCTAATTAAAATGATGAATAATTAGCTTATAACTAAAGTAAACAAAGTCTACTGCCCTGTTGACATCATGTAACATGCAGTATGCACGTTTATGCGATTATAATAGTAATGTTTTTTTTTACCCTCCTCTCCCTCCCTCCCCAATGAAACGGCACAAGCTCCGTCTTCTGGTCCACTTGTAACAGTCAAAGTTTTGTGCCTCTTGCATTTAAAATAACGTTCAGGTGATTAGCTTTCCCAACGTCATAATACTGTGTACGATCGTCCGTATGCTGTGCCGGTAGCCTATAGCCTGGATCGGGGAAGAACAAAAATTTTCGTCCAAAATCCTACTCATCTCCAGGTGTATGAAGTACGAGATTTGCACGATTGCTGATGCCGTCTCCAGTAAATAAACCTCTGAGAGAACAATTTTCGTGCGAGGTGTGTCGTGTTCAACCAGGTGTAAGAACTTTACATGGCAGTAGGAAAAAAATTGGGTTCGTCTATCCCACATTAGGGAGCCAAGGTGTAGAACGGCTGCTGCGGATATTTAGGCCTCAGATTATTCCCTTCCTGCCGTTTTTTGGCCCAGATGCAGCAAACCAGACTTGGTCGATTTACGGAAGCCGTTTAAGCATAAATTTCCTTGGCTTCTTTGTTTGTCGAGCTTATATCGTTTTTAAATGATTCTCGTTTTGGTTTGTTTAGTAAAGAGGTCCCGTCCACACACTGACATGCGTCTGTTGGTTATGATTAGGAACGGAAGATTCACTTCCGTTTTTATAGGTCAGAGGTTTATCAGTGCGTGTGCACGATGTCTCAAGATGCCCGCATATGGCTACTCTTGCACCTGTCGTAATAGCGTACAGTGAAGCCGCCTAAAGGGTTGCTTTTTAAGTGACTGCCTGCCTACATGGGTCATTGTGTTGTAGGCATGGCGTCACAAACTTAGCGTCTGTGAAAACCAGGTTGCCGCTATTAACATATACCCACAAAAAAGGTACTTCATTGTGGTGAAGTGTGAGTAAATGTCTGATTAATTAGAAGGCTACTTTTCTAAGACTTACAGCAGCAGCTAACCTACCATCCGTCAATCAAGGCTGCAACTAATCGGTCCCCTAAACTATCTCGAGAGGACAAACCCACTGGACAGCTCGTCTTGTGAAGTTACCATTGCCAGTCTGGAGCGTAACTGACCTATCCTTACCATTTCTTCCCTTGGTGGTTAACTCTGATAGCTGAGCCATCTTCCATTGACACCTGGGAAGACGTTCATCCTTGATCAAAACAACGTCATCAAGCTTCAACGGAACTTCATTTCTTGGAACACATAAGGCATCCACCGACTGCAGCTGGAGAATATGCTCTTCACTCCATTTTCTCCAATAGTGTCTCATAAGCTGGCCAAAATCCATCTTCTTCGAAGAGAATCCTTAGAAGGAACAGAAGAAATGCTAGTAAAAACTTCATATAAATTACTTCGAATTCTTCCCATCAAAAAAATAAGACAGAATCGTGTATTTCGCATCTTGAGGGTCTACTGACATGGCTAGCAAGAATCTGCTGTTCACAACTACTTACTTCAGTTAGAATCGTTTGAAATTCTTCAGAATCAAGAATATCAGATACCAAGGTCCTCCTCAAGTGTCTCTTCACTGATCCTACTATCCGTTCATAGAATATTTCCCACCACACAGCTTTGAGGAGTTATGAATCTCCATTCGATTCTTTCACGGGACGCTCAATTCTGGCGTCAGATTTGTTCAGGATGTCCTACTCCTCACGTAGTATTCGATTGGCTTGCTGACAAGTTTTTGCCTTTTCAGTGTAAACAATTTTGCAGATTTATCTGCTGGTGATGAATTTACGGTGTGCTCATAAGAATAATTTCAGACCGTGTGACGAAATGAGCTCTAAATGAACTGCTCTATATAGTGACTACACAGATGAACAAACATATGTGTCCCTTTACTTTTTATTGAGGATTCTTGACCTAGACATAAACGGAAAAATCCGAACTGGTGACCAGAAAGGTTAAGGACTGCTGAACTTTTGCTGCTGGCAGACGAGCCTCTATGTAACACGGTGGCTTCGAGTTCGATCTTCTACACGATCGACAACCGTGAATGTTTTTCTGCACTGACTGACGTCCACGTAAAATCCAAACTGAAATGCGAGTTTTTATTAAGGTTTCTTGAACGCCCCTTCTTTAATGCCCCCATATAAGGCACAAACGTGTTTGTCATGTGTGAAAATGTCAACCAACTTTTGAGACTTTAAAATGATCAGATGAGCTTGTATGCCATTCAGTAGAGTAAAACGTAAACGGAGAACCATACAAATTAAGCCATCTGAATCCAAATACGGGTTAAATTTCAGACGCTTTGACTTTGCATCAATGGTCTTTTCTTCACAAATCCTACGATACTCAATCACTTGCCGCTCCACCCCCCCCCCCCCCCGACCTCCTCCCATCAGATCAAATCAAGAAAACTACGTCAGTTTCTTTCGCAAAAAGGCCACAGTTAAAAACGTTGGGTGTAAGAAAGAATTGCAAGAGGTATTTTTATTTTTTAGGAGGGAGGAAGGGGAGCGCAAAATTACAATTTTTGGGGTTTGTTTCCGACTAAAATTGCAGCCCACGGCCGCCTTCTCAGTAAAGTGATTCTAGCGTGGTGTTGCCTCTATGCTTTGCCTGTTGATTTAATTTGATTTAATTTATTTGTGAAGCCATGGCCAGGAGCCGTTCTTTTCCGTGATTAGATTAGAATGCCTAAACAATGCAAAACAATGTAGGATGACAAGCCAGTTATTGTCCTCTTATTGCAACAATGAACGTTGGTAAGCTGTTTTAGAACCGGTCTCGGAACCAACGTTCATCATTGCAATAAAGGGACAGTAACTATTACTAATCCGTTTAGATGATTCACTAACACAGTGTTTTTAACACAGATGATGCTTTCAAAACAAGACATCCTTGAATGGGTCCCACATGAGTACCAGAATTTTAAGTACCTCAATTGGTTAGTCAGAAGAAATCACCCCATTTGCTTGCCATTGTTAACGCAAATTAACATCATTTGTGGCCCATTTCTCGAAAAGCATCTCTCCTTTAGCCATTAACGAGTTTGACTCTCTTGAAAGTGATAGCGATTGTTCTGCAGAACCACCTCCAAAAGGAAAATCGTCCACATTGACGTATTCTGATTGATAAACTTCAGAATTGTTGTGTTTGAGTCTGGATGTGACTGAATTGAACATGAAAACCTATGAATGCTGCTAGCAAAAAGAGGCTAGCCGTTATTCCAAAAAGAACGTGCGTCATGCAGATAATCTTAAAAACGGGTTCTTGCTCTTTGGTACAAGTCTCAATCCCCCACTACAAAGAAACGAGTTGCATTACGTTCTTTGGTCTGTAATTCAACTTGTAGGAAGGAATTTTCAACTTCGCCTTTGATGACCACCTTGTGCCAACGGAACCTTTAAGACCAAATCCGTAATTAAGGGATTAAAGGGTTCGGACCAGCACACTGACATTGGTTGAAAGAAAGTCCATGAAAACCATGAGAGGAAGCATGAAAAACTATTGTTAAGTTTCGTGGTTTGTCTGTCGTCTTTTATGATTGGGTGGTCGGGCATGTAATAAACTGGATTGCCTTCACCACATCCAAGGAAACCTCCGCTGAATGACCATTTTGTAAATATTCGTAAATCCAGTTTTTGTAACGTGAAGCTTTCTGGGTCCTGTTGCAAGGAAAACATTAATCGCTTAGACGCTCTTTGGTTAAGGCAAAATTATCCCGCAATTCAGTTTTATTCTGCTTTCAGGGAATTTCCACTTGATAACGGTTCCCTAAGAAGGTAGTAGTTTATTGAAACCTTGATAAAACTTCAACGACTACTGATGTATCTTCCTTGACCATTGTTCCACTCCTGTCTAATGCCCAAACTGTTGCGATCTTGGAATCAAGTGAATCCACTGTTAAAGTTTCAGAAACGCCCAACACACACCGTTGTTGTTGATTTACTGTAAGATCGGGTGCTTCCTTGCAGTAACTAGCGAAAAAGCTCTCCATGGCCATAAAAAACGAGGAAAGACGCTTCATGTGACCTACCAATATATTCCAATAAATGTCAGCACCAATGAGAAGCCAACTCACGATTACCCATCAAATGCAACCAATTGTGTTGGGTTTGCGAAAAATTTTGGATGCGACCGACTTCATAACGTAATCCGCCACTGAAAATATTATCCACTTGATAAGCTTCAAGATGAAGATGGACTTTATTTTGTACCAATAGTAGTCAATGGGATGCAAAATGTGGATTGACTAGTGCAATTTTCGCCAAATGAATTACCAGAAATTTTCTCCATTTTCTCCATGTCCAAGTCGTTGAACTTTTTGTTTAATAACAAAAGATCGAGCACTTCCTCCATCAACCAACGTAATAACTTATTGTATTTGGTCGAGTTCACTTTCCGACAGGGAGGCACACGCGAAGATCATAAAAATACGATTTATTAAAATTTTCGGCTCTAAATAGCCCTTGAACCTTGGTACCAAAACACTTCAAAAGTACCCTTACTTTTGAACTTTTTCGGCATTTATGTAATTCATGTGTCATCTTCTAGTTTTAGTGACCAATCTTCAAAGGCTTTTTAGAACCGAAGAAAATAATAACGATGTTTTTTTATGATCTTCGTGGGTGACTCACTGTCGGAAAGTGAACTCTAGGTTTTCTTTGTTTGCCGAATTTTTATCCCCCACGACCAACAAATTCCTGCAACTTGATGTAATTCATTGTGGGTTTTTATGAAAATCCGTAACGACTGAAGCACTAACAAACTATTGTTGCTTGAAACGCTAGCGTGGCAGTTTGTAGAGGTGATTAGCAATTTTGTTACATTCTCTTGCTTCGTGACACTACGGACATAGAAACGTATGGTGCTGCTTGGTGCAACTATACGACACATTATTGGAAAAGTACACACGTTGGCCACGTGAGTTCTTGATATACGGTTTTGGCAACAATTGAAGCGATTGATTTCACGAATCCTATCTATTTGCGATGAAGATAATGACCTTACAGCAAAACAATGAAAAATACGAGTCATTGTTACAAAATACGAAAAAAGTGAGTTCTCGTCAGATTCCCGAAGTTAAGCAGCATTGGGCTGGATTGATACTTGGGTGGGTGACCGCCTGGGAATCTGGCTGTTGCAGACATAGGGCCTTAGGGCTTCGGGCTGATGACCAGGAGTGGTTAACGCTCGTTAAACCCTTTAACCCTTTTTAAAAGTGAATTTAGATTCCGATTCTTGTTTAAATCTCTTTTGCGTTGTTACCAAAGCTGAAGCAGAGCCGGTTAAGTACGTTTAAGTTTATTGACTTGTGTTAGTTTGGTGGGGCTGTTGACCGTTATCCGGTTAAGCTCCGTAATTAAAAACAGAGCCGGTAAATGATTTTTTTTTCTTTTTTCAGCCTTCTGACTTTTTTTCTTGAGTACTTTTATATTCTAGCAAAGTCTATCTTTCTGAAGCCACCCAAAAAAATTTTCTCAATATTTTCAAGCTCTAAATTGACAAAATCGAAAAAGTTAATTCTCTTCTGTGTTACCCTTGCTAGTTGTTGTCCTGTTCCATTCAGAAAAAATACGAGGTGGTAAAGCAGGTAAAAAAAATTTGACACATAAGTTGACCAAACAGCATTGACTTTTGTTCCCAATGCTTCCAGTGAGCGAATATGAAACTGGACATATTCCACTAATCTTCTTAAATCTGTCTAATTTTTTTTTT
Source organism: Lithobius niger (assembly GCA_023313725.1). NCBI lineage: Eukaryota > Metazoa > Arthropoda > Chilopoda > Lithobiomorpha > Lithobiidae > Lithobius > Lithobius niger. The sequence goes on along the minus strand of JAHWFP010222610.1, from coordinate 141,668 downwards.
GAAAATTGAACAGCACGGTTTTCAGAAGACTATCTAAAACCTTCCTTTTTTCCGTATTAATACTTTTTTAAGTCAACGGCAATATCGTAATTTGCTTCGGTTAATGATTAACCTGAAATGATTTTTTTCTGCATCAGCAGACATAAAACTTCTTAAGTAATTAAATTTCTCAATTTCTTGATAGCTGAACTAGAATCCACATTGGACGTGAAATTGGTCTAGAAAACGCTCCCAATCTTTTGTTGACCCATCAAAAAGTCGTATTTGCAATATGGGTAAACGAGTATTCGCTTTGGTAATATTCGCTTCGGTTATATTCAACCAGTTGCAACGCTAGAAGACACTGTTGCAACTGGCGTCAAAACGTTTTTTGGGGGCAACATGGCGATTGGCTCTGACTTTCATATATATTATGTCATCAGTTAATGCGGAATTTTCATTAATTTCTGTTTCTCGATCGTCTAGATCAGATAAAATCACTAATTTCTCAGGAACGGGTATTGAATCCATTTCCTTAGAATTGAGAAGGTAAAGGTCAACTTCTACATTTGTTTTTAAGTCATCAAGGACATTTTCAACAACTTTGCTATTCATTTCACAATAGCTGTTTGTCTGGCGGAAAGGTTTTTTTTTAGTTGAATTGTTGATGTAGCTCATCAACGTCATTGTTGGGTTTGACGTTTTGAGGGTTGCTATGAAAAACCTTTTAACCGCCGATTTGATTAAAAAACAAATCACAACCACCTTGAACTTAATATTCATTCATTTAGTTGCAGTTTGAAACTTATGTGACTAAGCAAGCATTGCATAAATTGTACAAAATCATTTAAATTTCCTTATTGAACCAGAGATACAGCCTCTCAATACCTATTATGGGTTTCGAAGAATCATAAGTTGGCAGCGTTGAAAAATTATCAATACTGAAAACGAAACTCGACCTTTTTCTTTTTTTGATCCCTAAAGGACTAGCCTTATATTCGACATTTTTCCGCGTTTCCGCACCAATTTTGTGTAAAGAGCTAGGGAGGAAGCCGCAAAAAAAAGTGGGTGGCCCTAACGAAATTGGTAATAAACGGCCGATGCGAATGAATGACTTATACCAATCTGACGTGGGTTAATCCCTGACGGAAACTCTTGACCAATCCTCGAGACTGCCATTCCCTGAGGGTTGCCTTCCAAACAAAACCTTGTAATAAGTATTCTCCACGGGATTTTTAGGCCAAAGCAATCGCTCTGGGTTCCTAAATTGCCTAACAAGGATTAGTTTAGATTCAAGCTAACTTAAAAAAAGACTTAAAGACTGTAAAAGACTAAAAGGTGTTGCTTAATTACCCATAGTTAGCATAGGAAATGAACTGTCAATCTCAGAACATGATTAATAAAGATCAAAAGCCCTGTTTCAAATTAGGCCAAAGAGAAAAGGCCTGTAAGGCCTTAAACCTTGTTCAGGAGGCTTAAGTAGTCCCATAAGTTAAGACGCCATAATTAGAAGGCAGAGGCTGTGCAGATCAGCTGTTAAGTCCAGACTCAGTATTTAATTGAGAAAAAAGAAACAAGAAAGGAACATAAAGCATGCGCGCATGCGCTGCAAGCTATGCGACACGTGCAAAACAGAAATCTGATTGGTTGACAAACATTAGCGATTATCATAAAGAACGTGGTCTAATAACACATGAAAAAGGACAAAATAAGAAAAACACTAGAAAATATTCAGATATACATTATCTGGAAAACATAGGTAATAAATTGAAAAGATTGGTATCTACAATGTCGGGCGGCGTTTATTTTTATTAGATACATCTACTACAAAACCGTTGCAAGATTTACAACAGGCCGTATGGAGATGGGGGAGGGGCAAGAATGGTGTACTGAAACAAACGTTGCGTCACCACATAGGGCACCAGAAATTCCAATTTCGTATCGTCTTCATTTTAGTAGGCAGGTAATGCCTATACCATGCGCAATGCCTGTTTGCCGTGACGTTACCATGAGTTAGCCAATGACGAACGAGAACAACGGCTGTTTGGCCATCTGATTGGACTAGCCCAGTCACGTGATGAGCACGTCACAGCAAACAGCCATGGCGCGTGGTATAATGGGTAGCCATGAAGTATTGTTTTCCTAGTTATGCCTGGCCACAACATCTGCTTTGTAGGAAAGCTAGACAGAAAGCTTACTGGAGTAATGTAACTGAAAAGGTAGGCTTTCCATAAACCTTAGTCTTGTTTCGATGTGTGCTGGGGTCCGTACTATGGTTTGGCCAGACCTTTTAGTTGCCTGTAGTAATTGGCGATGTACTTTTATTTCAGTAAAGACCAAAGAAGCCCCCCCCCCCCCCCCTCTTTACTGCTCCATCCGCAACGGTTTGAGACGTCATAATAACATTACTTAAAGCACTGTAATTTGAAGAATGACGTACTTATCTGTATTGGTTAGGAAGGATTAGGTGGGAAGTTATTAACGATTTCACCATTTTATCCCTAACTTTGGGAGGCTGTAACTAATGACCGGTGCATTTCTGGATTCATGTTTATAGGACTTTTTAGTCTTGTTTTTGACCATGGACTGCACTCTGAAGTTTGGCAAGACCTTGCACGTACACCCTGTATAACCCATAGCTATAGAAACGAATGCACTCATTCAGTCCCAAATGCAGTTAGTTGAGGAAAGTGCTTTCCTAGAATGAGCCCAACTCTGTCACTAGTCTCTATTTACGTCATAATTTATTTTCTCTTTTATTGTTCATAGTGTTGTAGAAGGGGAATGGACTTTTCCGGAAGCTGGTTTGTAATTAGACATGGCCACCGCACGATCAATAAGTGAGCCTTTAGGAGAATGAAGGATATTGTAAAGGGTACAACACAAGGTTATATGTGCCTGTCCATAGCGAAGGGATGTTAACATTTAAAGCGACAATCTGAACATCAATGTTGTAACGTTAACAGTGGCTTGTTACTTACAACGTTCATGTTTTAGTTGGCAGTCTTAATCGTCTGACCAGTCATTATAACCTTATGCAAATAAGACTTATGCCCTTTCCAGTATCCTTCATTCTCACTGGAATCACTTATTGGTTGTGATAACAAATGTCTCTATTACAGGACAGAACCCGGAATTTTACAAATCCATCCTACAGCTCTATGTACAACAACGAAAAGAATAGCCATGGCTACGGCTGGGAACATAAACGTACGCAGGCACGGCAATCAGGGTTGGGTTCATTCCTGGAAAACGTCCCCCTCAACTAAACTGACGAAAGTGATTGGGACCGAACGAGTGCGATTTGCTGTGCGATTCGCTCAGCACTTCTCTAATCGAATCCCATCGTGTATCCAGATTAGGGCTGCTTTCTTGCAAGCCGTAGTTTTTTCCGTCGGTGAGTTCCAATCCAAACAGCGGTGACATTATGCGGTGAAGAAAATAGGGGCTTTTGGGCTAAATGGGGAGAGAGGGATGGGGTGACTGAAATCGAAAGAATCGGATGGTATAGACAGATAGATGCCAACAACTTACCTGCGAACAGAAGATCCGTCGCATTTCCCTGCTTCTTCTGGTTTCCCTATGTAGTTCGAGGTTGACTCGTCGACAAAATTGAACTTGTAAAGATTCGTTCCTGCAGAAAAAAAAATCTGATAAGACTAAGACAAATTAGGTTTTTCGTTCAAACTGAATGACTTGCGTGTTTTTGCTTTTATCTCGAGCGCCATCTTACAGCATGTTAGTGTGACGCAAGAGGTCGTTGCACTTACTTGAAACTGAGACGGCACTAACTAGTTCGCTGGCTCATTCTTTAAATGTACCGCTTATTGACCTAATCATAAACTAAGTATGAAATCACACTTTCGACAGTCTGAAGCTTAAATACAAACGTATTTAAAACAAAAAGTGGCCCAATCCCTTGAAAACCAGTACAAACGTATCACACAGAATTAAAATAATAAAGTCAGGCAATAAAAAGCGAGCAAATGACATCCAAGTGGGTAGCATCCTAGTCCATAGTTACCAAGATACAAGATAGAATCACGTCTCCGACTTGTGTACACTTTGGACTGTAAAAAATTATCCGAAGGTTCGTCAGTAGTGTTTCTCAAAGTGTAAGGACGATGTGTAATCATTTTCCACTAACAGCAAGTAACTTTCCTTGGAAGTGTTCAAAATCAGCCAATCAGCTGGTGAGGGGGTGGGGGAGGGAGGCTTGTTAGTCACGTTCCACATTCAAAGCAAGTGGAGAGTTTGTAACGATTTTACAGTATCATCAATAGTGATTACTTTTCTTTAACTGTATAGACTTTAAACAACAAGTGTCCGTCTGACTGGCGGCTGTGCGCATGTTTGAAATGTGCCTGCTGAGATAGGCGGCTGGCTTCCTTGCCTTCTGGCTCTGTGCACTTTTCAAATGTCATTGCCTGCTGTATATTGTCTTTTGTTAATTGTAACAAAATTTCACAAAAGTTTGAGTATAAGTTCATTGTAAATTGTAAATTCAGTTTTTCACGAACAAAGCCGATTGACGCCTTGTATTTATTACTTGCATAGTTTGTATGTAACATACATTTATTTGAAAAAATATTCAACAAATAATTAGAACACTATTTATGGAAAAGTACACAAAAAGGTATTCTCGCTATGTTTTTTAAAAATAGATTTCCAGTGCTTTTAATTGAAACTTTGTAATGCAGACTACGGTCATAAAGGCAAGAGGATAGCCACGTACCAGCGTTTTAAAAGTATAATAAAAGCGTGGATGGCGTTACACAATAAGTCACTCAAAAGAACTATGCTAACACAATATAAAACGGTATGTTTTCCTTCGAAGAAAAACAGACGTGTTGGCTTCTTTGTTTTAATTTTTTTTAAAAACGTCTGTTTTGCCTCGGAATATAAAGTACCACTACCACTATTGTCTCGTTTTGTGCATTGTGCTTTTACTGACTTATTTTGAAAATGGCCTGCGTACTCCTAATGTACTGCTGTGACTTAAATCGCCTCTAAATTCCAACATTCTGCTCCAAATTCCATTCCATTCTTATTTTTTATATATTTTTATCGTAATTTGTCTTTATCTCACTGTTCTCTTTAACTTTCCAGTTTATAACGGTATCTTCGCATACTTGATTCAGAAGTGTTAGTGTAGTGACCTCATAGGATATGTCGCGGTTATTCACCATCATATGTATTAGGTGACCCCAGAAATATCCAAACAAAGACCCCAAGGGTTGGATGAATTTAAGTTAGTTCAAAATCTACCACTTCCTCAACAAAAAATATTGACTTTAAAAAAACAATGTTATTAAAAAAAGCACAATACAGCACAAATAGGTATTTGTGCTGTATTGTTTTTTTTTAAATAACATTGTTATTTTAAAGTCAATATTTTTTGTTGAGGAACGGGAAAATTTTGAACTAACTTAAATTCATCCAACTCATTCATACAACGTGGAGCTGAAGGTTGATATTTTAAAATGCGTCAACAACAAGTTCATCCTCGGTAATTACAAATAATTGTAACTAAAAATTTTCGTTTTGTGCAGTTCAGCAGGCAAATTTTGACTTGTATAAGTAATTTTAGAAGTAGAATGGAATTAGAATTGTAATTAGAGACGGGCAAGCCAAAGGCTCACAAGAAATAACTAAATACAGATGCAAACCTATTTACGTTGCCTTTTGGACTTGTATGTCAGACTGCCTGAACGGGGAATCGAACCCAGGACCTTTGGAACCAAAGGCCAAGGTCCTACCGCTGAGCCAGACTGACAGCAAATTATACGTTTTATGGACGTTGTATGGACGTTTCCTTTTAAACGGCCGTGTCAGTCTGGCTCAGCGGTAGGGGCGGGGGGATTGAGGCTTAATGGCGCGGTAGGACCTTGGCCCTTGGTTCCAAAGGTTCTGGGTTCGATTCCCGGATCAGGCAGTCTGACGTATAAGTCCAAAAGGCAACGTAAATAGGTTTGCATCTGTATTTAGTTAATTCTAATTAGAATTAGAATTAGAATTTTAGAAGTAGAAGTAGTATGAGGTGAAGTAAGATAAAAGAAAACACGGAGATTCTAAAGAGGAAAGCTTCGATTATAGTAGAGTCTGAGAGAATATCCATATTAGGTCTAGCTGTGACTACTTTTACCTCCTGTCATTTTAGCAGTAAAAAGAAATCATGTAAGCGGAGAAGAAAACTGGAGATTCGAATTGGGAAACCTTCTGTTATGGTCGAGGCTAAGAGAATATGCAGAGTGGGTCTAACATGGTGACTTTACTCGGATCTGCCTCCAGTAATCGATCAGATCGTCTATTTCAAGCGTATAGGCTAAGATGTGCTACCACTCTAGTAAGCAAGTACGGAGTTATTAAAACTAAAAACTAAATTTGTCCTCTCTTACACTTTCTTGGATTTTGTTACTTTGTTAAAACGGGTATTGACCCCAAGTTTGCCTGATCGGAAAGTGCTACATGATGTGCCACTACCTCCTAATGATGGATGGGTCTTGGGATGGGTCTTTGAGTTTTTCGTGCTGTCGGAGTATACCCACTGAACATTGCCTTTACATGGTGTGTTATTTACTTACATTTATCTATTATTATTTTATTTCCGCATTTGTTGTTTTTATAAATATTGATTCTCTGCAGTGAAGAAAGTCGACTGTGTTTAACTGTATTTATTGATAAAAGTAGCAGCTAAAGTGCACGCACCCACAAAAACTACGCAATACAGCACTTACAATTTTTGTGTGAAAAATAATCCTTTCCTAATTACTCAGTATCGTACTTGCTTTAATCTCCAAACCTTATGTATTGCACTAAACCATCCAAAATTGTATAGTTACGAAATTTCACCATCATGTCAGAACTAGCTTTTTGGTGTAAATGTAGTTTATACTACAACACAGTACAACACCTTCGTTCACGGCCTGAAGTGACTCCAAAATGTCCTCTCCCCCCTTCCCACCTGCAGCCTCACCCAGTATGTGGAAAGCTGTTGCACTTGTTTTTTTCAGCAATCGTTCAGATGAGGGTCTAATCTTAAATTTTTACATTTGATTAAGATTGATACATTAAACTGATTCATTTTTTTGTGACTATTTATCAAATTATGACGTAAAATTTTCTGTTTTTTTTTTTAAACTGGTTAACTTAACTTTCTTTATTTTACTTTAACGTGGTCTTGTTAAACCTAACAGTTCAAGCCTTTTGCGACGTGTAGAATCTATACCTAGCGTTTCTTCTCCCCAAAACAAAACTTGGTGAGGATTCCCTCCTTGCTTTTTCGCCGTTTGAAGCCGTGTATGAAACGCAAAATGGTTTTGCCAAGTAAACCCCTCGAGTAATACTTCAAAGGCAAAATGAAGAATTTGAAAATAGTTTAGTCCTCTATTTTCAAGTATTTCATTTAACGTTTGAAGTCTTTGTCTGTGGGCTCAACTTTGTGAAAGAAGTCAACTTCAAAATTTGGAGGTGCTATCACATCTTTTAAAATTGTTTTGCGATATTCTTTTACCACTGATAAGTTCCTAATTTCTATTTTTTAATTATATTTATATATTTCTTTTATTTGTAGGTTAGCATCAGAAGGTTTACTTCGTAGTAAACCTACTGGTGTAAACCTACACCGAACTCGTGTTGTTTATCTATGTGATAAGCAACACGTCTTCGTTTTGTGTTGTTTTTGTCGCGCTGCGGTTGCTTGTACTTCATGTTCGTTATTGAATGCTTAAGCCGTTCATGATTGTTATTCTGTACTACAGCAAATCCCTCAGTCTACCCTTAAAAATAGCATACGATTCATTGGTAACTTTGAATTTACACTGTCACTAAGTTTCGTGACTGCAAAGGGGACCTTACACTGTTAAACTATCGCTAACTGCTTAAGTTCATTTTTTCTCATTACCACTGTATGGAAAATTTTATTTTTGTGATATTATGTGGTACCGTCGTAGTATCTTCTTAGCTAGAGAAATTTACGCACGAAAATAGCCTACAGTACTCGTGAAATTTACGTTCGGATTGTGACTTCTACAGGCTAAACCAGACTGGTTGTACGTGGCCGCAACGCGACGCCGGGTGGTGTAAAAAAGACGTCAAATTCGGTCAATGGATGCAACGCTAACCGTATTATTACAGGAATTTTGACCTTGTTGGCCCGTAGGAACGTGTCGCTTCTCGTCAAATTTTTTTTGTCTGATTAGGGCTTAAAGTCTTGACCAGACTGGCTGAATTCTGACATGACATAAAGTGGGATGGTGAGCCAAAGACACTAAACAGTTATCAACAAACACTACTTCAGCTACTTAGGAATGGAATGCTTTTGATGTTATTGGTGTGCTGCAGTGCACCGCATCGCTTAGATTTCCTTCTGTCTGTTTAGGGCTTTATCCTCACCACCCTTCCGTAAATCGCTGTTCGCCAAACCATCTTTATGACTTTCGCCCAAAGGACTGCAGTCGCCATTATGAACCAGTATTACTTTAACTCTTAGTTCCAGGCTTCACGTCCCTCATCATCATCACAAACTTGCTCGGATTAATCTCATAATACAAATGTAACTAGATGAAAAATACTAGAAAAGCTTTCTGTTCCGCAAGAGTCCCAAATCCTTGGTGGACCCAGCTTATGGGCAGGCAATTCAGGCCCACAAGTGAGCATCGAGTCCATAAAGGGTCTACCCAACTACTGAAAACTTTGTAGTCTTTAGACGCTGCCAAGCCCGTGCCAGGTATGTAAATCCATGATGCTAGGTATTCCATCTGGCAGCCTGACGGAATACCTAACACCAACAGCAAGGTACTTGCAGGATTTCAGCGGCTGTGTTATCAGTATGTCAGATAGTTGTGTCTTTTCACTAACGGGTCAAAGTTAGAGCTTGGTGTGGCATTATGAGAGAGCGATTGTTTCCCACTGCCTTTCCATGAGGCTATTCTGTGTTTGCGGCACCGTTCTGGCACCGTTCTGGCTGTTGAATAGATCCTTGACCTTCGGGGTTCATATTTTATACGTATTGTGGTTCCATGAGTGCCCTTGAAACCTTGGCGTCGTACAACCCTCGGACCCCTTGGACCCCTCGGACCCCTTGGCAGAGTGAATCCAAGTTCCACTTTCCCGCTTGCATGACCAGCGGAAGTCGCAATCCCCTCCTCCAGTGAAACCTGTGATTTTCTGCTGGATCCTGGACCATGTTGGGATAGCTGGGAAATGGGGAGCAGACTGATGCGGCAGTGAAAGGGGCCCTTCTAGTCTTTCGAAATGAATCCTACCTTTGTTTCTGCGAATGCCTTTTCAGCTGAACATCTGCAGTTGCATGCTGCTTGGCAAGCTCTTTGGTACAAACAAGAAGGCAATAATATGCGGACTATTAAAAGCCCTGTCCGTACTTGATACTCGGCTTGTCATTGAAGTCACTGAGAAGAGGTGGTGTTGGCCCGTTTACGTAACAGTCACACCAACCTCACACGTTGTTTAATTTTGTTGGCGGGAGGGAGGGACTTCCCTTCCGAATGTTATTGCAGTGACCGGTTACTTACGGTCCATCATGTTCCTGTGGAATGTCACAACGTTGATGATATTGAACACCATATCCATCTACTGCGTGACTCAGCGCATGCAATTTGGTGATGAGTCTGCCCTCCTGTCCAGGGTTTTTAATTTTTGCAGGAGATACAGATGTATGACAAGATATAGATTTTTGGTTTGCTTAACATCTCTGTAATGCGTTTGTACAGTGGCAACCCAGCCCACTGTACTGTGACAGAGGTTGGCAATAATGTTCTAGCTGTCGACGCACCATAAAGACTCATCTCGTCCCCCTCCTCTTTTAACAGTATCTTCGTTTTTCTACTGGTTATTTGTCTGTGGCCTTTGAGTTGTGTACTGCTTTGTTGGTCAGAATGAGGTCAGATTTGTCAGATTTACGTGCAAACAGCCAAAAGTGTTGATGTGCCATTCCCTTTACATCCTTCCTTATCTCATTCTTGGGTTATCTGTGTGCATATAAGGTCAGCCCAGCTTCTGAAAACTTTGTAGCCTTTAATAGCTGCCAAGCCCGTTCCAGGTATGTCATCCATGAGGTTACGCATTCCATCTGGCAGCCCTCCCAGAGAGTTCCACTCTACCAGCAGGGTACCTGCAGGAGTTCCAGCGGCTGTGTTATCAGTACATCGGATTGTGGTGGCTTTTCACTGCTGGGGGGGAGTGAGGGAGTGAATGTTTGCCTTTGTTTTCAGGCTATTTTGTCTTTTCAGGGAAGCTATTGGGCGCTTGTTCTGGTTGTTTAATCGACATTCAAGGCACACATCATCTATTGTACGACACCTGGAAACTTCGGTGTCCAATAACCCCCTCAGTACCAACCCTCGGTACCAACAACCCTCGGTAACCCTTGGACAGCAAATTCCAGCTCTGCTTTCCCACTTGTCTGACCAGTGGAAGACTGTGATTTTTTGCGGGATCCCAGGCCGTGTTGAGCTAACTGGAATTGTGCATACTGATGCCGTAGTGAAAGGGCTCTTTTGGTCCTCTCGAAAGGGATCTCAGCCATGTTTCCTCGGATCAATTTCCAACTCTACGTCTGAGGTTACATGTTGCTTGTCAAGCCTTGTAGGATAACCAAGACGGCAAAGAGATGCAGGCTATAAAAAGCACTGTCCAGTGTCCATGCTACCATTATCGAGAAGAGGTGGTGTCGGCCCGTCTACGTATTGGTCACACCAACCTGACACATTGTTTCATTTTGAGGAGAACTTCCTTCCTGAATGTCATTGCTGTGACCGGACACTTACGATCCATCATCAGATTGTGGAATGTCACATCATGCACCCTAGGACCCTACTTGCCAGCTCTTTGTTTAAATACGAAACAATCAATAACTTTGCATGCTCTAGTTTGATTATGTAGTAAGTTATACGGACTCTTTTTGTTCTGGACCATATATTATCCTATTGGGTGACGTTGGGAAGTCCACCTAACGTTAGGCAAGGATGAATGCTGAAGTAGGAACGGCTTCATACACAGAAAACATAAACATAAACTGTAACGGTATCTCATTAACTGTCGATGTTTGAACAGTCAAGTTTTGTCTCAATATATCCTCAACAATATGACGCCATTAGCCTTTGGTCTCACAAAGACTTTTGGAATTTAAAAACCAAACTTTAAACTGAAAGGCAGTGAACATTGATTAGGCTATTTCGCCATATGCATTCAAAGTTTGACAATGAACTTTTGCTAGGTTGCAAACGTCAAGCATTAAACACCAATTGTAATGTCATTGTTGTATCTTACGAGATAAGTTGACCTGAACCAAGTTCACCACCCAAGAGATCACTCCGTCCTTGAACTTTCGGCCAAACACTATCCCCAACATTTCTCTCCCACTCCGAACCTCTTTTGGTCTAACCAGTTTGAATTTAGCTTTAACACTTTGTCCTGAACTTTAGCTATCCCCAGTAAGCCTAATTTCGTCCTAATATTGCGTTCTGCTTAGTTTCAGTATAACCTTTACAACTCTAATATGCAGTCAGCTTCCCTTAAACTCAAACCAGCCTTTAAGCTAGCATCAAATTCTACTCACAATTGGCAAGAGTTTCTAGTTCATATTAGTCAGACTAGCAAATAAAAATCTTCAACAACTGAACCGCCACGACTGGTTATGATTCACTTTTGATCCAGGCATAGTGTTCGAATCCCGCCATGTAACCTCAACCTAACCCTTGAATTCCCTTCTATCAATGCAGCGGCAAATTTAATTCCCTTTCGTTCCCTCCTCCCTGTAAGCTTTCCCTCCGATGAACTCCCCTCACCTAAATTCAATCCTAATTCGCTTCAAAACGTATGCATTGAAGTGCGAATAATACTGAACTAGAAACAGCGATACATTTTTGTTTATGCTTTTTTGCATAAGTGGAATAATTAGGACTACTATACGATTATAGTTAAAGAGGACGGAAAGCCAATGGGCTTAGAAGGGTTAAACAAATACAGATGCAAACCTAAATAGGTTTGCATCGCAAATAGGCAACACAAAAGGCAACGTCAATAGGTTTGCATCTGTATTTATTTATACAACTAGCGGTGAGAAGGGAAAAAGAATTTTAAATTAGACTCTCTTTTTTGTCTCCGTTACCCCCATGGTTAAAAAAAAGCGAAATTAATGACCTTCCTACCTAGTAATCTTTCACACACCATTGTCAGGTTACCCTTCCTGCAACCGATCTTATGAACTTATTTCGTATAGTTTGTGTGAGCTTTTCCCATTTCTCATTATGTATCAGCAATTTTTTCGTATTTTATCTTTGCCAAATACGCACTACTTTTTGTCCTTTTGCTCCTAACTCGTATTTTTTTTCTTTCTAATGTTAGTAGTAGGCAGTAATGACTTTCTTCAATTAGATTCTAGTGTGTTCCGGACAGCACGCATTGTACTCCGCGATGAATGGTCCGGTGGCGTCCCGCCATTGTGATGCATTGCACTGCATGGTGCTCGGTGCAACAGCGTGGTTTAAGGTTGTATGTGTGGTGAGGCGGCCTCTTCATTTCCTTGCCAAAGGCGATGCCCCAAGCTTAGAGAATAGGGGAGGGGGCTGAGGAGGAAATGGGTGAGGTGTTATACGTGGTGGTCGTAGAAGGAGTAGAAGGGGAGGGCATGACGTGGGTGTGGGTGTTGGGGTGAGATAGATGGCGGAGGAGGAACGCACGGAAGTGGGCGTAGGGTTACGCCTGAGAGGCAACAGCAGCGCCCACCAGCCTAAGCGTTGATCGAATCAAAATAACCAAATCACCCTTTCTGCCTGCGTGCTGCAAGCAAGCCACCTTCAGCGAAAGGGGAAAGGCTACTTCGGGCAGCCTCAATGCTCGAAGTTTCCTTGCGTATTTTGACGGTAGATCGTAGAGCGTGTTTGCACCCTACAATACGCGTGAATTAAAAACAAAATAGGCTACATAGACTTAATATTAAAACAGACTATCAGACTTCAGATTAAAACTCCGACTGCTTTTTGATGCTGAACGTATATTGCCTTGAATAAGATTATTACTTTTAGGGGAATTTTTAACTTATGTTTTCATCTTAAATGTTATTGCAAACAAAAACGTAAAGCGTAAAAAAAAAAGGCTATATGATTGAAATGTCGCTTTCCTTGTCTAAAATGTACAGGGATAAATTGTTTTATTTTCTATTTAAATAATCAAATGTACAATTGAGAAAATTGCATCTGTTTAAGCGCTATTGTGCGTTACGAATTTAAAATATTCTTAAAGCGCAACAGCACTTACACAGATGCAATTTTCTGAATTATACATTAATTTTCATTATTAAATTAGAAATCGTAAATTTTTATCCCTGAACGTTTTAACAAGCAAAGTGCAACTTCAATCATACAACCATTTTTACTGGCACACTTGAAGTTTCAGTTTGTAATCCTTATTACCTTTTTTACGTTTCCTCAAAGTGCGGGTGAATAATTTTTGGCTCATCAGCATTGTTATCATTTGTGTGTTCTTCAGTCTATGCCTTACGGGCTCGCGTTGCTGATTGGCAGTGTTTCCTAACTACAGTGTTTAACACAATGTAAAACAATAAACCTGATCGTTCAGGGTCCCGTAGTTGTACACGGTGGAAAGACAATGGGAATATTGCAGTAACGGTATGTGATTTGATTTGGTTTTGACGTGATTTTGATTTACATTGCAGTAGTGTTTATATCTGTAGGGTGGGCGCATAGCCTAGGGCTACGGCTCCAATAAAGTATAAGTACCCCCCTCCCGTAACTCTGGTATGGCTCGACCATTTCAAAAACTTCTCGCTTTGAGGATGAAGGGGAACCAAATTTTTGGCAATGCTTCAAATTTTAGGTAGGTGCAGTAGTTTTTTTTCTATAACGAAGGCAGAACAACAACAATAAGTGATCAGTTGTCAAGTTTACGGGTGGCTACCTACTTTTACCTTGCACAGAACTGCATAATTTTCGGTATAAATATACCTTCCATACTAATCTACCATCTGGCCAAGTTTGGTCGAAAAATACTAAATAGGGACGGAGATATTGGTTGGTTTAGTTTTGGTAGAGTGAAGACTTCACTATGTACTCGGTATTACGTTTGACTTCCTCAGAAGGATAAAACCTTTAACAACTGAACTCATGAATCTTTTTACTTTAAAAGTTAAAAAAAATATGCAAAAACTTGAATTTTACAGGTCTGGTTTGTCGAGTTGCTGTAAAATTTTGCTATGTGGACAAAAATCAAAGGCTGATATTTAATTACCCATGATAATCATAATGGAGGCTGACAAGCAACTGCTGTTAACTGCTTAACATGGGGAAACACAGAGGTTACATTTATTACTGTTGGCAACTCTAACTATATATTCAAATAATTCTAAGGAAGAATTCAACACAGTTTTTGAAAAACCGGATTTCTCTTTTTATAATAAAAAAAATGCCGGCGTAATATACATATAATTATAATTTTATAATACCGGTCTCAATCATTGACTGCTTATGCTACGAGTAGTGGCTGTCCACGTAATCCTTCAGTTACACAGTCGGAAGAAAAATTTGTAGGTGTGTTTAATGTTCACCATCGCCATTTTGGGAGCACTTATGTAGAATAATGTGACTTCTGGAGCAATTGGCCTTGTCTTCTTTTAAAAGGAAGTTGACTGATGACTGCACAATTGCACATGTGTGCTGGACTATTTCCTGACCTAGAAGTACCCAGAAAGTTTCTGCACAGGTAACAGATTTAAGTGAAGCCGTTTCCTTAGTCGACCTTTAGGTATTTATAAGATGCTGATCCACGATTCCTTACTTCTAGCATGGAGCCATTACGCACGTCACCCTTCTTGATATATGCAATCTTTAATTTTTGTTTGTTTCCTGAATCAACTAGTTTGTCAAAGTTCGAGTTCCGGTTTTTCCTAAAACGTATACCTCTAACAATATTATTTATAAGGTATTATTTCTGTCTCTGTGTCGCAGAGTCGAAGACCCTGGGTTGATTTGCTGCATAGAGTCCGCGATGGGTTTAGGAGCTTTTTGGGTAGATCCAGAACAATCATAAAGAGTCTAATTAGCTTTATGACCTACCCAGGAGTCATTTGTGCGTCATATTGGATATTAATAAACTTGGATAAGACCCTTTTAAAAGAAAATTAAATTCTGAATATTACACCTGGTTTGCTTTTAATCTCATGTATACTTAAGTAGTTATAAGACAAGTCGTTTATTGAGCGCCATTTGGATATTCACCAAATTAAAGAAACCATGAACAATCGTCTTTCGGGCTAAAAATCAAAAAATATTCTGTTCCAATATTGTTTGAACCGGTCAACGCGTTTGGCCGTAATTATGGGGCAAACATACAGACGGACAAACACGGCAAAAGCCAGATCATAAAGTTAAAACAGGATCTTACTTGCTTTGCTCATTTAGTCAATCCTGTCCATGTCGCTATTTTGTACACTTCGAGCGCCCCGGTATTTGCGCCATCTCCAATTAACACTGCAGTTCGTACATACGTAATGAGTTTTTTTTTTAGCCATTTCATGACTGTAGAGTTTAATTTTTTTTCAAGTAGGTAGTTTTTGTGTAAAAATATTCCTCAGATCCGGTTTGCCTGTACAACACAGTCGTCATCCGACGTAAATAACTAAACTACCTTTTCTTTTTCAGTTTTAAAGTTACCTAATAAGTTTGTATCACAATGTATTGATATATGCAGAATGCAAAGCTATGAATTGCATAGTTTACCTTGAGTCGCGATAATGCCCCCCCCCCAAAAAAAAAATAGTTGCCTGCCGTCATGACGTCACAAAACAGACAACCTGGTTCCTGCCTCTTCAATCTGCCTTTCATCTGAGCCGACGTATAAGTATGTCGGAACGCAAGCTACGTAGCCGTAAAGGTTCCAAAATATTTATTACATGTTCATTTGGTTCCCAGTCGACAGCCTAAATCCCTCGCAAGAATAAAGGTTATATTTCGCCACAAGGCGCATGACGTACCTCAAAGGAGAAATATAGAGTAGAACTAGCTTTCTATACAGTTTCTTTGCATTATGCAAACAGAAATTACGTAACATTTCCACTTTTGGGAACAGCAATACCGCAGAGTATCACAGACTACTGCTGTGCCTTGTTTACACTAAAGAGAATGATTTTAAGTTCTTAGTACTACGTGTGTGAGGTGCGTTAGTGGATTTAGGGAAACACTCACAAAAGGAGGGGAGGAGACTTCAAATTCGCCGTATTCGCAAGTAAACCTAGCTAAATTCAAGACAATTTTAACAGTTTATTATTAAAGCAGGCTACAAATTTAGCACTCTCAGCTTTTAAATTAAAAAGTGTACGTACATACTTATTTCAATTATGAAAAATTCTGCTACATTAAAATTCGCTTGATAGTCTAGCTTAAATGGCGGAAGAAAATCGGTTTATCTTTACAGGATTACAACGTCGAAGTATCGGAAAATCTATCCTACATTTCAAAGTTTGTAATTAACTCAACGTGACGGAAAAAACCACAACCCCTTCATGGGCAGCACTTCAGAATTGTAGACTCTGGAAAAAGAAAGCGCAATACGTCAACACGAAATGGTAACATTCGTAAAATCCTCCCTTGCAATGCCTGATGCCTTAAAAAGACAAATCTCAAGGTAGTTGTCAATAGAAGATGTCAAAACTGCTCAATATTCCACAGCTTTTCCAGAACCACGAATTTCAGGTGAATGCTGTCCAAATTGCCATGGCCAGTGGGCGGACACGCCTCCTAGAGTCTCCCCCGTCAGTTCATCCCCACTACGCTTATGCAGCAAACTAAACATAGGACGATGGAGCCCTTTGCATTAAATATTTCAAGTATTAAAATTGGGAACTTCTAAAGAAACTAAATGTAGCATAGCATTCAACAATTCAAATGAAAGAATCACTGAATTAGACCAACTACAGATTAATAGCAAAGTATGGTTAGAAAACAAACATAAATGAAGAGAGAAACGAAAATACATCCATCATGATGTCAAAAGAGCAGCGTGCCTCTCAGCGTGGGCGATTCGCATTCTCTCGTGAAGTCCTGTTCGACAATTGAGCCTGGCACGTCATTGTAATGAAGTCATAATTTTTCTCCACACTTATGATCACTCTATGGAACTGAAATAATAGAGGTAGCACGAGCGTGCCTTCCGGTCCCACGGAGCTCCAAATGTTTCAGAGGAACCGCGGAACGCAGATGCACCCGCCCACAACTATCTTTCGGAGGCCGTTTAATGGATGGCTTCATACAAACTTCCACGCCCAACCCCTTCTAAATATTGTAGAAATAACTTGCCGGATTTTTCAGGGCCGTTCATTTTTATTCACGTTCTTCAATATTCTTCACTTCCGTTCTTCCAGAGCCCTTTCTCTCTATAATTATAATCGTTTGCATATAAGAATCTCGCTCTCTGTTTAGGTTATGTGGATAAAACTTCAGGTTGAAAGTTCGGCATTTCCTAACCGAAAGTTAACATGAGCGTAAACAACTTTAAAGTTCCAACACATTTAAATGCGTTGATTTGCAGCGGGGAAAAAACTCACAGTTCATCATTCCTGGTTTAGTTACCGGCAAACTTTCGTAGGATGGCGCACCACAAACGTTCTTCAGTCTCTGGCCTAAAAATGGCTGCTATACGCCTAAAAAACGTAGCCCACAGAGAGAAAAACAAGCCATGACGACAAGGCTGCAAAGTCGGGAAGAGAAAAAAAAATTAAGCGATAGAAAAAAGGAGAGAAGGCCGGGGGGGGGGGGGGAAGAGTACGACAATAGGAAGGAGGTACAGCAAGGGAAAAAAGATATGCGGCAAAACAACAAAAAAGCTTGTAATCCATATGACCAATGTAACTTTGTTGAGTAGAGCCACAGCCACTACCATATAAACCAAGCAAGGCTTACAAGTAATAGCAGGAGGAAATGAAAGCTGGGAGTACACAACTGTAACAAATACCATAGAATGCGGCACTTGTCGTTTTGGAATGGGGCTTCACCACAACACGCAAACCCCAGCCTAAGCGAAAATATCATATTTTCTTGTCAATTCTGTAGATTATTTCAGTTTATACGCTTTAGAAATTAAGTTACATGCTTGATTTTGGTTTATATGCTTGAATTTACGCAGATTAGTTTGCTTACATTTGATTTAAAGTGGGCCAGTGTCGTACAGCAGGTTTGTAAGCTCCAACGAAACACAATTTTCGTTCTTCGAACCAGCTCACTCGACTTCCAACCAATCAGAAGGCGATATCGCTTTAACCAATCAGAGAGCGAAACACATTCGCATTTTAGGGGGAAGGCTGACGTAGCAGATGCAAACCAGCTGAGATAGCTGTGATCCTCGCTCCACTAATAGTGAGCGAGGAACGCAGCTTCAATCCCAGTTTACCTTGAGCAGACGACGCTCGCATTCTGCTCTCACCGTTTGGGAAATGAACGGGAGTTTTTATTCCCAGTTTCAATTCCTGTTTATTTTGAGCAGACGACGCTCGCTATCTGCTCTCACCGTTTGGAAAGTGATCGTCGGGTTTTATTTCTGAACACTGCTTAGACACGCGTGTAAACAATCTCCCCACCCCAACCCCCACCATATGAAAGCTTGATGGACAGGGGACGGCGGTTGTGGCGTTGCTAGGCCGGTAGGCCATCCTACTCATATTTTGTGACGAGCCTCTGTGGTTTGGAGAGCGAACGGCGTTTTTTTTTCTGAACACTGGTTAGGCACGTATGTAAACAATGGTTCCCCCGTCCCCTCAATCCAATGAGAGCTTGATGGACTTAGCGGTTATGTGATTGCTAGTGATAAGTCTTTATTTACAAACAAACAAGTTTGTTTATATATTATTACGTATTTTTGGCGGAGCGAGCGAGCGAAGCGTAGCCTATAACGGACACCAAATTGCAAAATGTTGGTTGGTTGGTCCGTTGGTCTGTTGGTTGCACATTTTTAGTCTGGGTGGAGCCTAAACGAAAGATCGGATTGGAATGAAATTTGGTACAACGCTTGATACCCCAAACAGTATTGCTGAGCCAAAATTTGACGTAAATCGAACAATTATTACGGGAGAAATAACAAATTTTCGAATTTATTTCTAACACTCACTATTGTAAATTTGGAATCGTGAATAGTTAAGGAATTCCGACGAAGTATACACTGTGCTGTTGGTAATCAAGTGAACTTTAAAATAAAAGCCAAAATAAATCATCGTAGCTTCCTTACAGCTGACAATCTTTTTTGACATAACTCAACGAAATAATAACATTTGATCATCCTTTAACCACTAGAGGAAGACAAACAAATGGGAAAAAACACCAGAAGGATTCGTTAACGACTCACATTCGTTTCATGTAAAAAAAGAATGCTTGCAGGAATTCAGCCAACATGGCAACCAAAGTGGCGTTGACGCTATCAACGGGAATCTCAAATTTGAAACATCAAATCGCCGCTGCAGGAGGAAACCGTTCATATAATACGACAGTACACAGCAGACTACGTATCACAACACAGAACAATAATTTGGCTTCGTATTGTAATTTCAAGATTTCTAGATTGCTATGGAAACTACACTCTCCATCCCATGTTGCCAGAATAAATAGGCCTAACATCGAACCCAATAGGCCTAATTTCTCTACTGTTGTCGCTTACGAAACTAAAACGGGACTAACAATTAGGCTTAAAATTAGGATTTAGAATTATTTAAATTCTATGTTCACAGCCAAGCTAACACCGGCTGATCAACAATTGTAATAATTCAAATTAAAAAAAAAAATTAGCGTTTGGCGTTGCAGTACGTGCCAGAGGTGTGCGCTTCAACATTGTCGTAGAAGGCAGCGTAGAGAGCCGCGGATGTTTCGAATCTTTTGATTGTTGTGAAGTACTATCGTTACTGGTGATTGTGTAGCTTGCAATTAAATGCTTTATTGTTGATATTTTAAATCTAGAAAAGATACTCTGCAATAAATATAAACAAGCATTATTGACGGTGGCACGTTCTTTGCCAGCTTAACCACGGCGGCTAACGTTGTATTTTACAACGGCGGCGACGGCGCAAAGAGGCTGCAAATAACGAAACGGATACTAAATATGGGTGCAAACGAAAGTATCTTAAAATTAATATGAAACGTAGCCTAGCTAAAATGTAAAAAACACCAGCAAAAAGCTTCAGCTCAACTGTAGCCGAATGAATATTGCCCCAAGCTTTTTAAGGACCATTAGCAAACATTGCAAAGCCATTATAATAAGAGGAAATACAAATTTAAAATAAATTTTTCTTCGCTCCGCCTACAATAGGCCCAAAGCTTGTTTCCTAGTATTAAGTAGTTAAACCTAACGTAATACGCCATTCTAATCGTGCATACTTCGATAGCCCATCAAACTGCTGTCTCATCTGTAGTCCTGCAGCATTCATCCTATGCACTGATGGCAACCAACTACCCCACAGTCAATCTGCATTATTACGGCACCTTCCTAAACGACCAAACAGAGCGAACCAAACGCACCACTGTTGGTGACAGTTTGGCACATTCCCTGCTAATATCCGTGTTGATGCGGCTTGATTGTCGTCAACATCATCAGCGATGAATCTGTTCCGTCAAAACTGTTAGCTGGCGCATGCTCAAACATCCACCCCAGCAAACCACTTCCCTGAGATGATTCGCAATTTGGCATTGCTCTCGCCTGGTCACACCTATTAGCCAGGTCTGGTTGCGGTGGAGGTATGACGTATCGAATACTTTGCTGAGCCTGTTGAGCTGTGCTGTAGTTTAGGAAGGTGCTGAACGGCTGATGCAACATCACTGCGCACACGCGACGTCAAGTTTGAGCCAAACTGTCTCTAACAGTGGTGCGTTCTGTTCGCTGTGTTCGGTGCTTTAAGAAGGAACTGTTAGACTACCTACAACCAGCGGCGTAAATAAACATTTTCCTGGGAATGGAAAGGGGGTGCAATTTACGCATTTTTATGCCCCCGTCAACCGTCTTTTAGCGCCCCCTGCAGCATGCACAATAAAACTCCACATAGGAGGCATGTTTTAAAATACTTAGCTTTCTCATTATGTTCTTCGTTAAAGACCGTTGCATAGAACGTTGCTTACCCAATTACGTCTTCCTCGATCTCTCCCCTCACCCCCAAAAAAAACGTTTATGAGATAGACGCCTACAACCCCCCCCCCCCCCAACCTTCCTGTATGCGTTTACGTCCATACACCCTACATTAACGCGGCACTCGTGAATTACTTCTCCCTTTTTTCAGAATCCACTGTTTTGGGTTTGAAAACCTGACGCAGTGTCCACCTGTGGAATTTAGTTTGCTTGTCAAGATTCTTCCGAAGCCACATTCTAAAATTACTTTGCTGTTTTTTTTTTTTTTTGGCATTCACTGACTACGATAAAGACATTTCAATGTACCTACTACGTGTCCAATAATAATTGTCCCCCAACCATCGCTTCTTCTTTTCCCCCACATCTTACCCAAACGTGAAGGAACACCGGTTCTTCCTGCTGTATCGTCTATCTTCAAACGTTTTTATTTTTATTTAACTACGATGAAACTTTGCTACGATGTACTACTTCTGCTTCACTTACGTTACGTAATCAATTTTTCGTCCCCTCCCCCACCTCCCGCCGAACGAAACATACGCAGATTCTTCCTCAGTGTTCCCACTCCACCGTATCTATACGTTGCACTTTCGCTCCCCCCCCCCCCCGCCGCCCCACCTACTACGGATTAGCTGCAGGTCGGGGGAGGAGGGGGGGAGGTAGCAGTATGCAGCCACTGGCCACTGGAATGTTGAGGTTCTTCAACGCGAGGTGCTGGGTGGGTGGGGGTGGGGATGGCGCGTCGACAGCAGGTCGTTAGCGCCAACCTCAGTCACTGTGTAGTGGTCCGGGAACACAGTCACAGTCGCATGAGAGTGGTGTTTCAGAGCTGCTAGGCTGGCGATGTAACTAACTTCTAGACAAACGTGTATACAGTCATATAACCTAGTGCAACACATTTTTTATTTAATTTCGCCTGCGGTATTTTCTCGAATGAGCACCCGGGAGCTTTATTTTCGTGTGCAAAACATGGTGTTCATAATTTTTGAGAACCGATAGCTAAACTGAAACAAGTGTGTAATCGTTGAGCACTAAAACAAAGCTAGCTCCACGAAGGAAAAACGTAGTGTTAGCGTAGGGAGCTACAGTGAAAGCCAATGTGCGCAAGGCCGTGGGAGTGGGAAGGGGGGGGGGGGGGGGGGGGTTGGGAAATTTTTTTTTAAAAAGCGGGAATTTTTCCCCCCCACAAAGTTTTTCCCCCCCCCCCCCCCGTCATAACAACGAAAGAATGAAGTCTAACTTTAAAGTTTGCACTTCAGATTAAAACGAGAACGATTTAAAAAAAATTATACTTGGATAAGCTTTTTTACGCCCTCTTCAGTCTTTCTTGCTTCCCCCACTGGGTAACTACGGCCCTGATTGAGTTGCCTTATAATTATACGGCATTTTTTTTAAACTACAAGGAAGCACACACTGGATATCACGTGATATCACGTGCCTGGATGCTACGACGGGAGTTTGTTTAAAACTTTGCTCTTTTAATTGACGGAACGTGCAGACGTGTTAACGATACGTTTATTTAATTTAAATAAACTATAGCGTGTATATATTTTAAAAGACGTGTGGTTTGTAATTAGCACGATGGATTAACCATTTCCGAGCTCGGAGAATGAGTGGATGACAAAATAAACAAAGTTTACAGATTAATTTCTTCTTGAGCTACAAAATTGGCGTAGCCGAAAGAGAAGGTTGTTTTGCTGACGTAGTTGTTAAATTGAATTTTCACGTACTTTGACTTATAGTTTAAACCAATGAATTATAGCTTCGATCTGTATCACGCAGCCAGTCTATTCAATCCGATCTCGCTTTCCACAAGCCATCATCATGACGGGCAACGATCCTCCATGTAATGGATTGACTTGTAACACCCGTTAATGGCTAAGCCTAACCACTGAACGCTGTGTTTTTTTTCGAGTGGATTTTAAGTATCTGTCACAATAAACTACATTTCGAGCTTTTCCAGCGGTTCTAGAATGATTTACCTCACTCGTCAGCGTTGTAATTTGTTTCATATATCTACCCGAATTGTCAATACGGGCAAGTTACAACGAACGTTCGTCGGCGAAGCGATAGACAATGACGCCATTGTTGTTTTCCGTCGAATTGGCCTAAACGTGAGCTCAAACCTGCTCAAACCGTAGGGTTGTTTTTAAAGTCAGCGGCTTGCGACTCGCTTGCAAGCGGAAACGCTGCCTGTTTGTTATTTCAATGGGAAAGCGTTCCCCGCGGCCAAGCGATTCGCAAGCCGCTGACTTTAAAAACATCCCTCATGGCCCAACGTAGCTTTACTAGACTGTTTGGGATTGGCTAGATTTTATAAAATCCGAATCTTATACAAAACAGGATAAACTATAATACACCATTTTTGAAGTAAAAATAATAATTACATTAAACTTCATAAAACGTAACTTTAAATATTTTCGCTCAATACCAGTTTCGCCATCTGGCGAGAAACACAGCTATTAGTCGTAGGGCCAAAATCACCCGCACGATGGCAGGGCAAACGGTAACTGCCGGTTGCGGAATGATCCAAGTAAGGTACTCCTCGCATACTGCGTATGCTTTATTAATTTCCTCCTGGTAATAGTTATCACCCTAGTTTTGCAACAATGACCCGGCAATAACTTGTTTTAGAACGATCGACGCTGCAACAATATACGTCCGAGGGCGCAGCTCGAGGACTTATTGTTGCGGCAGAGATCGTTCTGAAACAACTTATTGCCGGGTCATTGTTGCAAAATTTGGGTGATAACTGTCTTGTATCCCTACGTAGTACGTCGGTGTTCCTGAATTTATGCTATTGAAACACTTCCCCAAAAACAGGTTGTATATAATGGATTTGGGGATATCTCACTTATTTAGTGACGAAGATGACGAATTATTGTCGCAACTACCCCTTGCATTGGGTGAAAGGGGAGAGGACGATCTCCGGAAGTTAGTCGATTTTAAGATATCTGTGTGAATTTGAAACATTTTCCAGCAAATGAGCTACAATTTTCACATGAAAAGATTTTTCCCCAATTTTTTTTTTTAACTAGTGCCTTCTGAAAGGCAGGGATACCCCAGTTTTTAAGAAAGTGGCGTGAATTTGAAACGCATTCTTGTAACTCGGAGAGTTCAAGATGAAATTTTCACATAAACTCATTTTAAATGAAAAGTAAAAAAAAAGTTTCTGGAGAAAAGCCGCTGACGTGAGAGGGAGGAGGCAGGGGCCCAGGAAGCTAATATTTGTTTAAAGAAACTAGCCTGAATTTGAAACGTGTTCCTTTAACTTAGCGATGCAATACGAATCCGTACAACATTTTTAAAAATGGTTAACAAGGGTTTCCTGCCGTGGGGGGGGGGGGGGGGGAGAGCAGAGGCCCGGAGGCTAGCGTGATTTTTAAGAAATAATCGTGTTTCTGAACCGTTTTCCTGCAACTTAGAAATGAAATCATTTTAAATTTTTATTAAAGGCACATAACTCCCTCCGGTATATTTTAACAGTTTCACTCGATACATTACCGGAAATAGTTTTATATAAACTGATTTACCTTTCATTTGCTGGTCTAAGGGTACGATGCAGATGTCAGTAGTGGCGCGTGAATGTTATTAGGCTTGTTTTAAACGGCTCGGTCCGAGCGGTATATAACTCCCGCCACATCGCTGGCAAGCCGCGGCCCTGGAGGAAGGATAATTAATTCTTTGCTCAAGTTTGCGACTTGGTCGTACGATGTGTCACGTTGCAGCGGCCCCGAAATGAGTATGACTAGTGTCGTATAGCAATGCGCGCTGCGGTCGTTTGAACTATATTTTAGCGTAGGTGACGCAGAGTAAAGCGGCCAGAACGGAGGGATTTATGTGCCTTTAAATGAATTGGCTCAGTGTAATTAACATGCGTGGTGTTTTAACAATGATTGTATGGTCCATTGTTTAAAAGTAGTACGATAAGTTGAAAATGCATTGATTTCAGTTGGCACTTATCACCACACTTAAACAATGGTCCATACGAACGCTGGCCTGATAAGTCGATTAGAGCAACAGTTTGTAACAATGAAAACAAAAAAAGTAGGGGTGCAAGTAATGGTTATAGCATGGATTTTGCAACAATGGATCGGTATAAGCGATTTAATGCACACTTTTGGTAGAGCGACGTCTGAGGAGGTGTTGAATCGTCCGAGGGGGCGAAGCCAAAGAGGATATTCTACACCTCCGAGGACGTCGCTCTACCAAAAGTGTGCATTAAATCACTTATACCAACCCATTGTTGCAAAACCATGCTATAACTTTCTTATTGCCCTACCTTCATTTCGTGTAGCAGCAGCGCCGAACAGAAATACCGTTGTCGGAAGAAAGGAGAAGTTCTCAGTTCCGTGTTTTCCAAAAGCTCTAACAACAATCGAACAAAAATGCTTTAACAGTGTGCTTTGGTATGACGTTTCAAGCTTCGTATTGTTACAATTTCCATTGTTCTTCGAAGAGGACATTCGGAATGAAACAACAGTCCGTTACTCTAAGCAACGATGCTTTAACAGTACGTTTCGAACGGTCATCCCACGTGGGATATTGTTACTAAAGTTAGGTCGTAGTCTGCGGAGGCAAAATCTTATTTCCCTTGTTCGCTGAAGGTGCTCTTCGGAATCCACCAATAATCCCGGTGACACAACTGTTGCAGTTGTTAAAGAAAGCAATGTTGGAGGTTTAGAATGTAACACTGCGGAAAATTGAAAATAGTGATCCAAAGCAGTGTCGGATTTGACCATCCGAGAACCCGGGAAACCCCGGGGTAGGCACTCATTACAGGAGACCCTTGTTTAAAAAAAAAAAACTTTATTGAGCAATTTCACATGAATTCGTACGAAAATTGCATTTTAACTTTCAGGAAAACGTTTTAAATTCACGCACATTTCTTTAAAACTACGCTAGCTTGCTTGATCCTCCCACATTGCAGGAAACCGTTGTTTCAAATTATTTTTTAAATTAGAAAAAAACAGTTGCAGGAAAACGTTCCAAATCCATGTACTTTTCATGGAAAAACGTTAGCTTCCGGTGTTCCGGGGGGGGGGGGGGGGGGGGGGGGGGGGGGGGGGGGGGG
>JAHWFP010222610.1:94576-105385 GCA_023313725.1 Lithobius niger | reverse complement strand
CCTTTCCCCAGTCTTTGGTTTTCAGTCTAATTTTAGTTAGCTCTCCTACAGTTTGCTATTTTTCATCATGGCCCGACCCCTCCCAATCCGAACTTGATCCAAAGTAGCATATTGCTTTACAAAGACGGTCAATACTTGTAAGAATAATTCTAAAAGTATGCAAAATAAGTGTGCAGAATAAGTATGCAGAGTAAGTATGCAACCATTGTTGAGCATTGTTGCAACCGTGTGAATACGGCATTTATACAGCATCGTTTTAACAATGGTCGGGACGAAAGTAGGATAACAGTTGATAACGCAGTTGTTATGACCTAGCATTGTTACAAATGTATCTTTTTTCAAAAGTACAGAAATTAAGCAGCATTGGGCTGGATTGATACTTGGGTGGGTGACCGCCTGGAAATCTGGCTGTTGCAGACATAGGGCCTTAGGGCTTCGGGCAGATGACCAGGAGTGGTTAACGCTCGTAAAACCCTTTGAAACCTTTTTTTTTTCAAAAAGGATACATGCTTTATTTTTTGGCGTTTTATAGCCAAACCACCAGCGTTATTTCGTAGGCTAGAGACGAACACGCCTTTACAAGTTGGTGATTGGCCAGTCGGGGAAAAACTTCAGGGAAGGGGATTAAACTCCCCTGCCACGAACTCCCTTATATCGTCCTTGGAACTCTCGTGTTTTTGCACAACAATTGTTTACTTATTAATTTTAGGGTCATGGGTGGATCGGTGCTAAAGAACCATTGATCAGTCGCTAAGTGTTCTTCTGTTTGAAGAATTATCCGTGACTTACAATTTCTAAAGACATTAGCAAATCTGGTCGACTAAAGCAGATAATTTTAATTGTAGTGTTTGCGTAATACATTTTCTATGTTCATGTCTCACGCCTTCTGAGATCGGGTCCAAACGCATCTTGAGTCTGAAATTTAAACGTTTTACAAAACGTTAAAATACGTATATACGTATATATTAATTTCAACATATCGTAGAATCATATTGAAAATGATTTTATAGTTTATTATTCCTTCGTCAGTGTTGATTAATTTCTGTGTTACGGTTTAAAGCGATTCAGTTTTATTTAACTCTCGCCCTGTCGCCCCATCTGTCACAGGCCATCTACAATTCCTTGTCCTAGTTCAAGCCACCCTAAAATGCGAGCCGGCGGTTGGACGATTCCATATTAGCTCCGTTCAGCCAATGGTTGACCTCAGTGACAGAACTGACATCCGTTGAAGACGGAACCTAAATCTGCAATATGAATTCAGTTTGCTCAACGCGTCCGGGGCGATAATTCATACAGAAGCAGCGATGCGCGATCAGCCTACGGTTAGCCTAAAGGGAAGGTCGGAAAAGGAGGAGGCGGTAGTGCTCTCTCTCTCTCTCCATCTCTCTCTCTCTCTGTTCGTTCCGTTTTGCCTTCCATCCTTTTCGTATTCCGAGCTTTCTACCTAAGCCGTTTAAAGACGAGGAATGGATGGGTCGTTTAGATTCAGTTTTGTGTTGGGTTTGGGTGAAGGAAAAATGTGAATGTAAGCACTGGTGGTGGATATACGTATAACTGAATAACAACGGCTTGCCTTCTGTTTTTCAAAGCGCTAGGAATTTGAATATGTCGCAGGGATTTCCGTAGGTCGGGTCTTGTAATAATAAACCGGAAAATAGTGTTGAAATTGTTCCATTATAAAATTCGAGACTGTGCTTCAGTTGATGGCATGTCTTAAAGCGCCCTTACTATTGTTGTAATCCTATTGTCGACTCTATCTTTGGAAGGAAACTCCGCCTTTTTATTGCAGGTTATGCAATTTAAAAAAGTTCAGACAGTGATTGTGTCACAACAATGATGGCATATTCTACTGTGAAGACAGTATGGCGTATCTGTGAAGTTTACAACTTATACGTTGACGCATAGTGTGTTGTGCCATCAGTCAAGAATAGGAGTGAAGGGAGGCGAATTGCACACTTATTTCGAAATATATACTTTATTAACCCTCGTCAAATGAAAAGTGGGATGTGGCAGACAAATATAATAGGGATTAAGTATTAATTTTATACAACTGTAAACATCCTTAAGTGTTATTTTACTTGACGTCACACTGATATTTTTACTACCGCTTCCTTTCCTCAGCTTCACAATAGTATGCATGTGCGATTTTCCACTAAAACGGATGAACCAGCAATATTACGTATCTGATTCTGAATCCCCGCTGCAGAAATCGAAAAATAGATAAACCGATGCAACTGACAAAATGTCAAAACTAGCTAGAACCTTACTTGCAGTGATCCTCACAATTATTCCGTAAAATATTTAACCAGCAGTACCATGGCAGAAATTGTAAAAGCAAAAATAGTGGAGTCGCTCGCTTTGCTCGCTCATTCCGCGTCGTCTTGCTACGCTCGAGGAGCTTTCATTCTGCAACTGTTATGCTGATGACGGACATTCCATATCTAACACGATCAAGCAAATGATCAGAGTGCAGTGTTTTTCGTTGAGGGCCAGGGAATAATGAATTTATTGGAGCCATGGCCCATAGCCAAACGCCCTACAATAAAGCAACTTAAGTACATGTACATATTGAACCTAGGACCACACACCGTCATCCATCATACCCTGGTGCTACTACGCTGATCTTCGCTACGACACAGTTTCACAAATTCACTGCAAAACTACCCTTGCAGCCTTGCAGACGTTAGGCTTCAGGCAACGGTCTGGCCACCCAAGAGCTACGTGCGCTTCTTAAGGCGATACATGCGATTCGTATCCAGTCAGCCTTAGCGTGAAGAAACCATCCCCTTTCTGGCGTGCGCCCAACCTGCCAATGAGCCAAGAGGCGAGGCACGCGATTTGTAGCCCAATCGGCCTTGGCTTGAAGAAGCCATTCCCTTTCCGGCACGCGATTGTACTGTTATTGAGCCAAGAGGTTAGGCATGTGATTTGTACACAGTCGGTCTTGGCTTGAAGAAGCTATCGCCTTTCTGGCATACACTTAAACTGGCAATGATCCAGGAGGCGAGACACGGGATTTATTCCCCAGTCGGCGAGATACGGGATTTATTCCCCAGTCGGCCTTGGCTTGAAGCAGCCTTATCCATCAACACCGTTTCAACGCTGTAGCACGCGAGTTGCTGCATGCTTGAACTAAAATGCTTGGTAATTTTATCATTCATACTTCTTGTGCCGCTCTTGGTATAGATTATTTTTTATTCAAATAAATTTTGCAGACTTTACATGGGTTTCCTTGTTTCACAAATTTTAAGAATTTTTACTGAAAACCCATATCCTTTCCCGCTACGTGTGATGCTTTGAAACAGCAACCACATGTCGCCTATAATTTTTGGCTAATATAAAAGATTTCGTGCAAGGCGAAATCGTACCTATAGAAACTATTAGTTTTTACTGAGGCTGAACTATTGCTGAGTAGAGCACCAGCTAATAGCATACTATTGATCGAACGTCGATGTTTTACAAATGCATACGTGGAAACATTTTTGACCCTTTTGTTATCAATATATATTTTTTAAATAGGCCTAATTTACCATTAATCTTTTCGTAGATTTACGTAATTTCATTTAAATGTAAGGCTAAATAGGTAGTTTGTATTTGAAATTTCCAAAATGCAACTCCAACAGTCGTTGGAGCGAGCTGCACGTGCCTCATTCTTGAATGACGGCTGTTAGCATTGCCAGCCGTAATCTTACTGGCAACGCTACTGGACCACGCGCCTCCTACGTGGCGCAACAATTGTGGACCATCCGCACAGCAGGAAGATGTGAATTTGAATTTTATTGAGCTTAACAGGTCTACAATACCATTCGCT
The DNA here is from genome assembly GCA_023313725.1 of Lithobius niger. Lineage (NCBI taxonomy): Eukaryota > Metazoa > Arthropoda > Chilopoda > Lithobiomorpha > Lithobiidae > Lithobius > Lithobius niger. The sequence continues at coordinate 101,574 of JAHWFP010222610.1, read as the reverse complement.
CATGTAAACTAAACTTAACACAATCCTAACCTAACTTAATCCTAAGCAATTATCAACGAGAACAGAAACCATAATAAGTTCAAGAGTCAATGATACAGTAAAGTCAAAAGAAAAGTACCACATGGCAAGGAGGGCGAGTAACCACAGAAAAGCAAGAACCGAAAACCAAATCAGTCAAAACGCGCTGTTGCTTTACAGAAAGAGAGAACCGTCCTAAGAGAGTGACGTGCACTCGTCAGATGCGGTGGCACTCCGAGGACTTCCCGTAAGATGTGATATTCCGAAACTAACAATCAACTTCGAAAAATTCGTTTCTACAATGGTCCAAAGGACGAGGTTTAGGCGTGAAACCCCGATCTTACACCTATCCCAGCAAAACAAAACAAAACCACATTCAAAGCAAAATACAATTATGTAATGCTAATCGTTTAGAAGATAAAAAAATAAAAAAGTGCACAAAAGGAGGGGACGGGGAAGTGACCGCTTTAGGGATTTTAAAAACGTTGGTAAATACTGCTTTTAAACACATGAATAGCAGGAGCGTTCTTGATATATGCAGGCTGATCGTTCCATAACTTAATATTCAGAGTGAAAAATTAAGATTGGTATTTATTAGTTCGACATCGCGGAGGGGTGAAAGTGTAACTATAGCTGAATTTGATGGGATAGTTGTGAATCGTAATAGCAGAATTAAAAAGTTCAAAGAATTCTGAAATGAATAGCCTTTTTTTTAAATAGCGGTTCTTTAAATTTAAGGATCTTATACACTATCACAAGTGAATGTAAATCTCTTCTGTTTTCCATGGAATTCCATGTAAGCTTTTTAATCTTTTCTCTGAAACTCTGATACTTTTTATTATTAAAAATAAAACGATCACAATCGTTCTGGACCTCATGCACTTGGTTCAGCAATGTTTTGAAATACTGAAAACGTAATTCAATAATGGTATGACCAATGCTGCCGCTAGATTACGTTTTGTTTTAACACTAAGAAACTGCTTGAATCTTGCAAGATATCTCAAACTTTCTAACCCAGAATGGAATTGCGTGGTAAGATAATCCTCCTAGGACAAATGCTTGTGAAAAATAACTCCCAAGGTTTTTTACATGATGGAATTAGGCTTAAAATCTAAACGTAGGCTAAAAGCTAACATATTTTTAATCGGTAACTGTGATCAGTATTATTTTTAACTTATTAACACTGGCGATAGCCAGTGTTAGTAAGGGTCGACCTAGGATCTCTGTGTTAAACTTTCAACTTTAAGAGCTTATAACTCCGTCAAAATTAAAAATATTTAAACCAAATTTGGAATCTAGCCTTGACTGTCAAGGCCTGTCTACAGTCCAAAAATTGTGAAATTCAGTCCAGTCAAACCCGAGATATAGAGAGGGGCCAAATAGACAACTTTTTGTTCTTGGTCTTGGTCTTGTGCTTGGTCTTGTTCTGGGGATGTAGCTTTCGTCTGTCCTCTCTACAGGTCAACTATTTGTCCTGTAAAGCTGGTTCTTAGCTCATTTTACAGGTATTTCTCCGTAGATGTGCCCTTTTCATAAGGCCTTTTCTAATTGGTCAAGTGGTTCAGGGGTTACGGAGCTCTAAACGACCAGATTGGTTGTTTTACATTGTTTTAAACATTGTTATTATGCAACAATGCCATTTAGCAAACGCCAGCTGCAAGACATAGACTGAAGATTAAAGGATTTGTTTCTATTGTTAACATTAGCGATAGCCAGGTTAGTAAGGCCATAGCTATTTACTGAGCTTAAAGGCGGCGCAACAAAACAAACAACAAATTAATTATAAAGGTGTCATACACACCCAACCACTCATCCACCACCACACCTATTTATTACAATTCTCCAAGTAACACGGATTAATAAACAAAAACGTATCGTTAAAGTTAAAAGTAAGGCTCTAAAAGTCAAAACCTGTAAGGAACACGGACAAGCTTTGACTGCAAGGGTCTAAGGTGTCAAATTTGGCCAGTAAGACGCTGCTAAGCATTAGACCCTTACTACCCGGTGATCATGTTAATGACTTAGTACGGAAAATTGGAAATTAGCCAACAGCGAAAATCATACACTAGGAATAACGTAGTTCAGTAAGCCACTTTTATGCACTTACGTTAAATCGGAGTGGCATGACCCGGATTCGAACTGGCCACCCAGTTCGCCCCCAGATCACTTGCACAGAGCCTTAATCTCTCCGTTGCACTCCGATGAAACGTAAGTGCAAAAGGTGGCTTACTTAACTTCGTTATTTCTAGTGTACGATTTTCGCTCTTGGCTAATTTCCAATTTTCCTTAGTATAATTTCCAGGGATTTATGTCTATTTATTAATGACTTTGTAATTCAGACAGAATGGGTGTACACGCTTACGCTTGTAGCAGGTTGTTTTGCTTGGAATCGCTGCCATGTTACCAAACCGAAAAAAATGTCAACCTAAAGCAAAGTAGGAAACCCACACCCCCACTATCATTGGATCATCTCATGGGTCTTTATAGGACGATTTCAGACAGCTGTTCGTCAAAAAACCGGGTAGTAAGGGTCTAATGCTTAGCAGCGTCTTACTGGCCAAATTTGACACCTTAGACCCTTACAGTCAAAGCTTGTCCGTGTTCCTTACAGGTTTTGACTTTTAGACCCTTACTTTTAACTTTAACGATACGTTTTTGTTTATTAATATAATAGAGCTCACTGTTGCAGTGCGTGCTAGAGGTGTGCGCCACAACGTTTTCGTTGAAGGAGTGGCCGAAGTGCACAGTAAACATTGTTAATTGCAACAGAGTTGTGTTAAATTTAGAGCACAAAAAAAAATCATTTATATAGCATAAGCTTGATATAACTGGGGCGAGGCAATAATAATTTGTTTACATTTTATTCCATTGAGTGAAAGGACGTTTGCACTTGACCAGCGTGTAATGCTGTCAATCAAGGTCATCATTAACCTCGGAAAGTGGTGAGGCAGCATTATCAAGGGAAAACTTGTATAACAGTTTATAGCTTAAAATGTAGGTATTAACAACGACCAGGCCTTCTGAACGCGACTTTAATGTGACTGAAGTATTCTCGACGGCAGATCAATTATTATTATAGAGCCTGGGCTGAAATCATTAAGTGAAGTGCTCAAATTCTCGCAAATTCAGCTAAAATTATGAAATTGTGGCCACAAATCATTCTTAGCAGTACACATCGAACCAGCCATGGAACCTCTTTGAAATATCCACAAGGCTCCCCCCTCCTTGAGGCTTGACCAACAAATTATTGCATAGCGACCTAAATCATGAAATTTGGTACACAATTCATTCATAGTAGTACAAATCGAACTAGCTATGGAACCCCCTCGAGTACTCTTCAAGGCACCCAATCCCCACTCCCGTGCCACCTCCCTGATGCCTGACCAACAAATTCATGCAGATAGAGCTGAAAGCTTGAATTGTGTCACACAACTCATTCTTAGCATTACACATCGAACCAGCCATGGAACCCCCATGAAACATCCCCAAGGCCCCCACAATGGCTTTCCCCGCCCCCTCCCTGAAGCTTGACTAACAAATTATTACAGAGCGAGCTAAGAGCATGACATATGCCACACAAGTTAAAAATCGAACTAGCTATATAACTCCCTTGAAATGCTCTCCAAGGCACCCCCCCCCCCCGAGGCCTGACTAACAGTTCTTGTAGATAGTGATAAAGGGATGAAATTTGGTACACAAATCATTGTTAGCAGTACAACTCAAAGTCTCTATGGAACACCCGTGAAATCCGTCAAGGGCCCTCAGAGCTCTTCCTCTATTCCTGCTCCATAAGGCTGATAGCCGAAAAGGTCTTGTTGATCGTGCTAAAAGCATGCATTGTGGTACACAAGTCATTCTTAGCAGTAGAAATCGATGTATCCCCATGAAATACTACCAAAGCTTCCACCAGCGTCCCTTCCCTTGTGCATCCCCCTGAAGCAGCAATGATGAATAAATTCGTACTGTACGAACTAAAACACGCATTGTAGCAGTATAAATAGAACTACCTACGGAACCTAATGAGACACATCCAAGGCCCCCTTGTGCCTACCTGTGTCCTCTCCATGAGGCTGATGACCAACAAATTCAATTCAATTTCAATTTCTCAATTCAATTTTCAATTTTCAATTTTCAATTTTGGTGTTTTTCAATTTTTGCAGGAGGTACAGATGTATGACAAGATTTAGATTAGGGGTTTGAATAACATATCTGTAATGTGTGGTGCAGTGGCAACCCGGACCACTGCACTGTGACTGAGGTTGGCGCTAATGACCAAGTTGTCGACGCGCCCTTAAGCCTCAATCCCCCCCCCCCAACAAATTCTAGTTCGATTTGTACTGCTAAAAATGACTTTTGTACCAATTCAAGTTTTACAACGATCAGCAAGAATTTGTTGGTCATTAACCCCATACTTGTGAGTGTGGTGCGGCACAGGAAAGGTCCTTAGGGGGGGGGGTTCCACAGCTAGAACGGTTTATAACCTAAGAATTTATTTGTTTACCAAATTCATGCCTCTTAGCTCGATGTGAGTGATTAGCCCAAATTCTGGCCTTAACAGCTGTAGGCTCTCAGAGCCTACAAAGAGCCTACAGCTGTAGGCTGTTATGGGCCCATAAACAACCTACAACAAGCCCTTAACACCTGGAGATCGAAAAATGTTGGTATGAAGAAGGGCTAGGGCGTTTTAAACGCTATTTTAATGTGAATACAATTGTTGTTCTTCTTGTTGGAGAAATTTTGCTCTCACCTAGATATCTAATCAAAGAACCGCTATTCAATTTTTATAGCTTAAAATTGAGTAATAAAAAGGTTCTCTTTTAACAGTTTTTTTAACGTGATTGAAATATTCTTTTCTTTGTTATTCTTGCAGACACAAGAAAAAAAATAGAAATTAGTATTTAAAAACGCTTAAGCGTATAAAATACGGATATAAGCCTTAAGAAACTTAAAGCCTTAAAGGAATAGATATTAGACAGAGACATGTAAGCCATCAGCGTCGTCCTAATACATGTAAAAGAAGCTCCAACTTTTGTTTTGGAACGGTGGAGATTCTTTTACACGTATTAGTGCGACATTGATGGCTTATATTTCTGTTTCTAATGTCTGTTCCTTTAGGGCTGTACGTTTTTTTTTTCGGCTTACATCCCTATTTTATAGACGTAAGCGTTTTTTAATACTAATGGTTTATATGTTTCATCATAAAGCTGAATCATCTTATGTATCTTGTCTTCTTCCGAAGTTATCTCGAATTTAGTCATCTTTCATAGTTATGTTAAATCTATTTACCTAAAGTGAATTATAGGTCAACACCTAGTACAATTTCAGATAAAAAAAAGATATCTGTAAATACTATAATTACAGTTGTTGGGACACGATGTGCGACTATAGTCACTACTCGAAAAAATTAAAGTTTGGCAAAAATTAGTTCTGCTAGAATAAAACTGACATAAAAAATAAATTTCCTCGACAATAAAACATTTTTTCAACCTTGTTCCAAAAAAAAAAAAGTTAAAAATATTCTGTTTGCTACAAGTTGCTCAGTGTAGCCAGGAAATGTTACTACTGTCGACATACCTGCAAAGCCAGTAAAAACAAAAGTTGTTATGAGCTCCCTTGCATTGCCGCCAGCAACTGCTCGACAACCAGGGACTTATCTGAAGAGAAAGGTACGTCTGCAGTAGGTACATTTGTTTTGAAATACATCCATAATTTAACACTTAAAGTTATGCCATATCAAGGGGGGGGGGGGCACCCAGTTTTAAGGTGAAGGTTGATGCTGGTATTAATATGGATACGTTTGATAATTATAAGTTTTATAAAACGTTTAATAATTAATGTGAATACAGTTTAATCGTTAATGTGTAATGAGTCTTCTAATCATTTTTATCAACGTTAGTTTCTATGCCATTAAGTGTTGGATTGTTATGCCAGTGGAAGAGTGCATAAATGCAAGAGAACAACTGGAAATGCAAGTATCACTGACCTGGGGACGGATTGGATTGTTAGTTCGAAACGGGCTATTTCTAGTGCATGCTGAGGCTGCTTGTTTTCTTCTTTTCTTTATATAATACGGCGATTTGTGCATATTTATTTAATTTGAAGTAGCGTAAAAGTTGTACTATCTGCTATAGGACTGTATATACCATTTCAATATCAATCTCTTCAATAGGCATACGTGGCCAATTGACATCACTTTCGTATTGCCGCCACTAGACTTAAAAAGATCTTCTTCGCCTATCAGCCTTCATGAGGGCATTATAGTTCATAAAACCAACAAATAAACCGCTGCAGTCCGAGCAGTTCCATGGTTTTTCTCCAGCATCGAAGCGAATAAATCTTTTCAGATATCATTTCTAGAATTGATGAGAACGTATAAAATGAATGGTTTAAAAGTCTTTTTGCGTGGGGTGATACACAAATCAAGGTCACACTTAATTTTTTTCAGCAATTCTCTTTCTTACGAAGGTAGTATTGATCCACCAAAACCAAAACTGGTATAAAAACTCGCCTAGTTTCCAAAAACGATCGGCGTTTGAAGGTAGTGATATCATTCAACCAGGGAAAGGTCGCCAAAGCCAATCGTATTAGCCAAGTTAATCGCACCGACTAAAATAGTTCGAAAGTTAAATGAAAACTTGAAGATTGCTAATCGCTGTAGCAATCTTCAAGTTTTCATTTAACGTCCAAAGTATTATTTAGTGCGATTAAATGGGCTAATAGGATTGACCTTGGCAGCCTTTCCCTGGTTGAATGATATCACTACCTTCAAGGGCCGATCGTTTTTGGAAACCTGGCGGGTTTTTTTTTTTACCAGTTTTGGTTTTGGGTGGATATCACAGCTTTCATAGGACTGTGAACGTACGCATAAGGTTACACCGTCTTACCTTCATCTGTATCTTTTTTCTAGAAGAATTTAATTTCTAGAAGAATTTTATTTCTAGAAGAATTTAATTTCTAGAAGAATTTAATTTCTAGAAGAA
>JAHWFP010222610.1:44564-94566 GCA_023313725.1 Lithobius niger | reverse complement strand
ATTTCTAGAAGAATTTAATTTCTAGAAGAATTTAATTTCTAGAAGAATTTAATTTCTAGAAGAATTTTATTTCTAGAAATTTTCACATTTATAATTTTCCAAATTTACCATTGCCAATTAGCCGTTAGATTATCCAAATTGACACGGCTTAGTATATTGTATGACCATTCCTCACATGCTTAAGTTGCTTCAATCCCATTTTTGCACACACGACTAACAATCGCTGATTGCGTTCGCTTTGCTCACGCAATCAGCGCATCCCCTTCAGTTGTTCTGTTTATCCCTGCACCTTACCCTTAATTTTTCAAGATTTCCTTCACATTTAGTCACGCAGAAACTCCCGAAGGTCGCTGTTACTAAAACAGCAGAACGCAAAGCATTTTATTTTTGGGTTATTAAAAAAAAAACTTCGTTAACTCGTGGATGCTCATATTGTTGCGTAACAGTCATGTAATATGCATCCCTTTATTCTTACGAAATCCACGGCAACGTTAATGTTCTTTATTTTGTCCTTCGTTACAGTTCAGTTTTTAGTTCGTCCAGGCTTTTACAATAAATCTAAGGACCAGTCTTGATTGTTCAAACCATTGTTGCTTAAAATCTTTGGTTGCAACTTAGAAAAAACACGAAATTTAAATTCGCTGGTGGCGAATTTCAAAACCCTCCCATGCATTTGTCCTGACCCCTACAACCCCCAAACCAATAAAAGGACCATGCTCAGATCACCATGCATCCGTGTGCAAAGGTCGAGCTCCGTACGCCTTCTCAATTTTATGCTATAGCCATGAGCAATGACTCTACGGGATTTAACATGGGGGCAGCATTACTAGCTATTTACTAGTTACTAGTCAGTAACATAAAAACAACGTTATTGGTGCATCTTTATCTCTATGAATGGTGGACACTCAGCCTTTAACTTTCATTTTTTCCTTATCCCTGCACCTCCCCCTTACATTTACCACAATTTGAAAGATTTCTGTCGTATGATACGCGGCGATGTGTGTATATGATTGAAGTCCTCTCTCCAGCAAAACTAAAACTATTAATTTCTCCGTTTCTATTCAATGTATTTCTACCAAACTTGGCCAAATAGTAGATAGCAACTTTTTCAAACTTTACACCAACTTTTATGCAATTCCGTGCAAGAGTAAACGTAGGAAGCCACACGTAAATTTGAAAACTGTTCACCTGTTGTTGTTGTTGTTGTTGTTCTTGTTCTTGGCTGACACGGTTTCAGAAAAACTTCTGCACCTACCTAAAATCTGAAACATGATCTGAGCAAGAAATTTCCGTGGGCTTCAACCTTACAGGGACCAATTTTTCAATTGGTCGATCCATTCCGGAGTTACTGGACCCTGAACGATCATTTTGATTGTTTTACATTGTTTTAACCATTGTATTTAGGGAACAATGCTACTCAGCAAACTCTAGATTCATTCTTCGGGCATGCAACAATCGACTGCATGCATAAACCCTTATAGCGCGACACCATAGCCGTAAAAAAGGGACACGGATTACAAACAAAAACGTCAATTGTGCCGTAAAAAAAAGGGTTATATGATTGAAGTTTCATTTACTTGTTAAAATGTACACGGACAAAAATTGGAAATTTTTAATTGAAATAATCAAATGTACAATTCAGAAAATTGCATCTTTTACGTAGAGCACAACAGCACTTAAACAGATCCAAATTTCTCTATTGTACGTTTGATTATTTCAATTAAAAATCACTAATTTTTATCCGTGTACATTTTAACAAGTAAAATAAAACTTCAAACATATAACCCCTTTTTTTACGGCACACTTGACGTTTTTGTTTGTAATTGGTATTTATTCTAAACATGCCAAAATATGTTTTTTGTTGCTTACAGTTAGCAGACACATGTGTATAGCTAAGTGAGGCCGCAATTTTATCATTAACAATCAACTTTTTACAAAGTAGCCCAAGCATTTATACTGGTTTTCTTCAGTATGGATGTAAATACGTCTTTAGTGTATAGGTGGGATTAACATCCTAACTAAGAATGCGCTCTAAATCTAATCCACAATTTAATGGTTTTTGATCTGATGCTTATGAAGAGGATTCAACAAAGGTAACCACTAAATTATAGGACAAATTGTACGTTAACAATTAATGTGTATGGTGCCCCTATTGATCCCAAGTACAAGTACAACTGTATGGTTCTACACAACGCATGAAATTTGTCGTGTAAATGATAAAAGAAGTTTCTTCGTTGTTTCAAAACGTATGAAATTGGACTTAAAAGTATTTTTTAAAAACATTTTATCATTTTTTGTATATTTCACACTGAAAGAACTTTCACTATCGTATTTTTGGCAAATGGTTGTGTGTTGTGGCTTAGTAGTGCTCGTAGACACTAGACCTGTAAACGGGGTTCCGTTATCGCCACTACTAAATATAGACATAGCCATCAACGGAAATACAGAACATTTCCGAAAATATTTAAGGAAGGAATTTCATTTTCGAACTCAAATTTTTTCGTACACTAATCTTCCCGTGTCATGAAATTTCAACTAAATCAGAACAAAATTGCAAAAGTTATTTCCTGTTCCAAATATATAAATACACACACAGACAAACAGACATACAAAAGCAAAAGTCAGTAGTGTATTCGACCTTGCTCGCCTTGCTCGCTTAGTCACTGAACCAAATATATTTTTTTTTATGATGTGGCACCGTAAGGGATGTTTCTTCACATTCGTTTTATGATTCGACAAAAACCTCTGTCCGTTGATAAGGCATTCTACAATTATTCTTGGCTTGACTTAACCCCTTCACTAGTGAATTATTCCTGGTGATTAAAAAAATTTTTTGGGGGTCGGCCGTGGGATTCCAGCCGGCATTCTCTTGGCTTGGAGACGAGGGTGCTGATCACTGGGCTGTTGCAGCTCGCTTTGCTCGGGTCGCTGGGGCCCCTTTACAAAGCTTGCGATGCGCGTGGGGCGTGGGGACTTAGTGTTTGGCCCGAATCCTTTATGTCCTTGTTCGACGACACCAGTAACGAAAGGTTAAGTCAATCTGCAGACATTTATAGTCTGGGTCAAAATTCGTACTTTATGATTTGTGTGCTATTTAGTTTCTGGAAAACACTGAACTGTACAGTACATACATATATTTTTTTCGGGATGGCAAACTCACTGTCTTACTTGTAACATTCCGTTAGAAGGTTTTTTTTAAAATTGTTTTACAAGTATAAAAATATAGGTTTTTTTAGGTGTTTGTAGAGTGCTATGGCAAGTGCGGCAGAAAATTTTGAGTAATTTAAAGTCTGTTTAACATGACAGTAATTACTGGGCATCCGTTTCAGCTTTGGGATAATTATCGATGTGAAGCATCCTTCTGTTTCTACCTCATTATAAAAATAAGTCGATAATTGAAACGTTACATAAAACCATTGTTTTTCGAAGAGGGTGATAAGACAACTATTAGCCGACACATTATTAAACACTTACAATTACTAATGAAGGCACGAAAATAATGATTTAAAACGAAAAGGTTAGTGCTATGATAACTCAAAGTAAGAATCGGGAAAATGGGGCAACGGTAACTCCATATATCCGCTAATTTTCTAACGTGCAATATGACAGGCAGACAGTAAACAAACGGACAAACCCTGGCTATAAGCACTCTTTCTTATGAACTATTCAAAAGCAACCATATTATGCTTAGCACGACTTTGTTTAGTTTCCAGACATCCTAAACGGTTGAAAAAGACATTAATAGAAATAATTTGTGTTAAATTCAATTTTAAATAAGTCAGCATATTTGTAATATTAGTATCACTGTAGCACAATTGTTAAAGGTACTATTGGTATGTTAACTTCATGTAATGCGTATCGCAGTGGCAACCCAGACCATTTCACTGTAACTGAGGTTGGAGCTAATGACCTATCTGATGACGCACCATAAGCCTCAATCCCGCCCCCATTCTACCGGGCACAAGAGTCGTCTTGATGCTAAAGCAATACAGATTAAGATAATTGTAGGGTAAAATTAATGTTAATTGTACAGTAGATACTTTCAGTTCAGTGTGCTTCTCTTACCATTTGGTTTGAAAGGTTTTGGTCTCGGAAAGAAAAATTATTTCACTGAAAGAAAAGTGAAGATCAAACCTTTTAACTTTTTATTCGATCATAATTTGATAAACATGGTGATTTTCTAACTAATAATTTCTAATAACAATTGCTTTAATTTTTTTTTTGGATTGCCTACCTCATTGATACCAAATTCTATCATGATAGCAGTGAAGTGTTTGCTGACCGCAGCCCCTGAACGTCATGGTTGCTGTCGACGGGTCAGAACACTCAAGTGAAGGATTAATTGACGCAAATGCCACAGCCAGGGTTGCTTCTAACCTCTGGTGGTCAGAACCACATCTCGCGTCATTCACACCAAGTAGAACCGCGACCAAATGCCACGTTAGTCGCCTTTCAATCAGAGTTTTAAAGATGTAGTTTAACGTCAAAGTGAGAGATTTCGTAGAAATTTTTTAATTGTTAGTGCTAGATCGAGTACATGGGGCACAGGCAACTCCACGTCCACAGACAGGTACGTGTGTCTTTCTGCCACATCCCCTAATGGTTAAAAAAAAAGTTTGTATTTAGACCTACCGAGCCAGGCAAGGTGGAGTACGTCAAACAAGCTCAAGCTTAAATTTATTAATTTCAAGCGATTCTAAATTTAACAATTAGGTGCTGGTTTTTAATAGTTTTTATATATTTTCCTAACATTATGGTATTATCCTTTAGTTGCGTATGTGAAGCCTACTTTTTTATAGATTTCACACTGTTTAAACCAAGGCTATGGTGTTTTTTTTTGGTTGGGCGCAGAACATTTGGCATTGGATGCGTCGTTTACCCTGTATGCTTCCTGTCTACGCATCTTCTGACATCATGTCCTAAATGATTTGAAGATAAAAGTGCCCTGGAAGTTACATTCGAAAAGAGAATTTCATTCGCCAAAGCACGAAAGAAGATCAAGCTATACTACTTCCTTCTCTACGTCTTTGACTTTTTTTGTCAAGGAAACAGGAGCCAATTCTCGTAGGGTTATTTCATCTTTCACTATGCGAGTAGACCACCGTGAGGCCAGTTTGAGAATAATTTACACACGTTTTACTCACTGTCGAGGTGCATAGCGGATATCAAAGGCCCGTTGGTCCGCTTTAAGGAAGGCCATGTTTCTATTCTCGTAGCCGTTGACATGTTTTCCCGTTGAGTGGAGCTAGTACCGTTAAAAAAGGCAGACTGTCCGTCCATAGCAAAAGCACTCATAATTTGCTAAACAGTGTATGCAAACAGTGGGGTATTAAACCTAAATTTATTTCAGTTTGGCACCCCCAAAGTAACTACAGTGAACGTATTAACCGAGAATTGACTAAACTACTGGCAATGTATGTTAACACTGAAAATAGGTCTCATAGGAATTTGCCAGATGGGATGAAACAAATTCAGATCGTGCTAAATTCTAATGTCAATACCACGACAGGATTTACGCCAATTTTTTTGTTGCACGTATATGAGTTCAACCAACCCGAAACGCCAATCCCCAAAGCAACCCCTAGTGACGTAGATTTGGGGATAGCTGTCTTAAACACAACGGCGCGTTGGCGCCGCGCTGTACAAAAAATGTTTGCTCGCAGACAGTCGGAGCGAGAACATCATGCTAATAAACTAAATAACTTAGAACTAGGACACGTTTTAAGGTGGGTGATTTAGTTTTGCTACGCAGTCATCATAAAAGTGAAAGAGTCGTTTCATAGGTAAGAAAATGTTTCCTAAATACGAGGGTAGATTCCGAGTAGTAAAAGTTGTTAACCCGGTAACTTATCAGTTAGAAAACACGGAAACGGGTGTGCTTGATACATATTATCATTCCGACAATTTAAAGCAGTTTTGATTGCAGATGATAGATGGGAAACTAATTCAATAGAATACTAAATTTATTCTTTTAAATTAGTAAATAAACTATTTACAATGAACTCAATTCTTTTGGGTTCAACCAAGTATTGACTATGGTAATTAAAAAACTAGGTTGAGACAGTCTGCACATCACTAGCGTCGCTCGCCTCTGAAGGAGAAGTAGTGGTAACTAGTTAAGAAGGAAGAAAAAGAAGAAAAAAGGAAAAGGATCCTTAAGTTTTGAATTGTTACTCTGTTTAAGTAATAATTGTGTGCTATTCACTAACCTGTAGAGTAACCCTCAGAGTCCAAAGCGTGCTTACATGGTGGCGAACCGGGAATTGCAATAGTACTCGTTGAATCTGAAGATGGTCCCGGTCGTTGCTCGTCATCATCTTGAAACCCATACATTTCGTAGTTCACATTGATGGTATTTACAAAACGAATTAAATCGTCCGTATTGAACTGTTCAAAGTGTTGTAGGAACTCTTCAACACGAGTCTCCACCATGTATGCAGAAATCATTTTGAACATCTTTTGTTTTAGCGGATCATGTAGCACACGATGCAAGATCCAGTTCTGCATGGCTTGGCAGACGTAGAGTGGGCTGACTTGAATTATTTTCCGCTGGGGCTTCTGCCTTAGTAACTTTCCAACTGTATCAGTAGAACCAATCCTTCCAGTTTGAACCAAATAGGGGAAAGACTAAATTTCGAATCTTTGCACGCAATATCATTTACCATGCTCACGATATAGAATTCTCGTTGATTAGCTAGTTGTAGCAATTAAAGGAAGGGAGTTCATTGATTTTTAATGACTCGGAAAAGAATTCTTGTAAATCGCTAAGATTGCTTTCTAACTTGACACTAAATGAATCCATTGTTTGTATTTTATGTGGAGTTACAGATTTTAACATGGGAAAGAAGTCTTTGGACATGACAACATGGCCCAGTTGTTTACTGAATATGTGTTGTTGGCCACAATGCATAAAGATCTGTGGATTCTAAACCTGTTGAAGGGATCTCTTATGAAGTTTTAGCACACGCTCAGCAATAGCAGCTTATGTATTTTAAATCCTGTATAGGTCAATTTTACAGTATACTGTTACTCTTATTCTTGTTTTTTTTCTTCTTCAGTGTTTTAATTAAAAATTCGGTACGAATTTTTCTTCGAGGGGGGAATCATGGTACGGCATTAATTATCATGCTATAATTTGGTATATTAGAACTCCTGTTGCCAGTGATATTGAGCCCAGTGCTCCCTAAGCTAATGTAGAGTAACCTTATGTTGTTAGCCACACCCTAAGATACTTAGTGTGTTCATGTTATATGCTAAGTAGTCCTAGTGCACCTTTATTATGTAATTGGGCAGTGCTGTGTATGGTTCATATCTAAATGTTATAACTATGGTTGTATGGTAGTCTGTACATTACACCTGTATGTAGGTGGAGCCCTGGTAGTGTGGGTGAGAGGGTGAAATGCTCTGGGGTCATCTGGAGTTAGCTTCTGGTACTATGAGCTGCTACTTAACCAACACCCCTGGTCTCAGCTGGTCAGTTCACCTCTGGGTTACAACCCAGCAACACTTCTCTCCTCTACACTACAGGGTGGTGAAGCCTTCTAAGCCTCCTGAGCCACTGAACCACTGTACTGCCCGCATGGACCTGAATAAACCTACTTCACCCCTAACGAGTCTGGTTATTTGGGTGAGGACTTGGACTGCCTTCTACACAAACCCCGTAGCAAGTGGTGCATCGGCCGTATCAACAGGTATGTTAGAGAAGCTACTACAACAGCGCTCAGTTCCTACTTGCAATTGCTCTATCATGGTATATCAGCGGGTGTAAGTGAATCATTGCTTGTGCAATGCCAGAAGATAGTTCGGTACATTCAGCCAGTGACCTTGCTGTCAAGTTGCACAACAAAAAACCTTCAGTGAAATGAGTAGTCACAAGGTGCCAAACACACCTTTTACGGTGCAGTGTGCCACAAATTTGATGAGGCACACAGAGGCACGCAGATCATAAAACAAGCCATAATGGCTTCATCGGAAAATTTTCTTCCACAATTAAAAGAACTAATCCCAAACTTTTTCAATCCACTGATGAAGGAGGTTTGGGACTAGCTCCACGGGATATCTGGGCAAAATTCATCGTCTTCCATTTATTTGGAAGGTATGGTATCTTAAGGAGTTTTATCTGAAATATTAAATCATCCAGGCGAGTTCTTTGCCAATGTGCCCATTGCATCCAATTACCATCCGGATTTTATCGAGATTTCTAAAGGATCAAGAAGGTACCTGAGGCACATTCTTTGGATTTCTCATGTGATTTTCCGGCTAACAGTGAGCCTTTTACTCTCGTATACACATAGATGGTTCTAGGAAAAGCAAGTGACGCAACTCTAGGTCCATATGTCAAGCTTTTCACAGCAATATTTGTTAGATTTATACAATCGTATCTGGAATGAAAGCTGTCTACCAGGAATGGGGAGGGGGGAGGCCATTATTCTCTATATTGAAGCCTATTTAGTTCATTTTCCTCTAATCCTATATATTTGATCAAGCTGCTGGAGGGAATTGTTAATTCTAGGTTAGTTTGATGAGTAGACACTAATGAAAATTTTACAGCTGCACGAGGTAGATTGCGCAGTTACCGGTCAACAATGGACCACTAAGCAGCACTAAACACAGAAATTCTAATGGAATTTTCTCGCAGACAACTTTTGAATATTGTTATAAAAAAACAGTATTCAAACGTCTTTCTGATTTGGAAAAAGAAAATAATGCCACTTGGTGTTATGGCATATTAGAAATTGGTATGATTATGAGGTGCGTATATGATGACTCTTTTTTAGGGAATATTTTTTTATCAGAAGCTTTTTACACGTCAGTAATGGGACTACAGTTACTAATACTTCCAGTAAGAGATTCCACAAGACAATGGTGCACCATACGGCTGTATTCAGTGTTACAGCCATTGCAATAGCATCCAATGACTTGGCCTGGAACATCCCCATCCTATGATCCATGCTTCTTGTTGACATCGACCTCTGCATCTATCCAGTAACTTGGCTTTATGTGAATGTAAGCTTTACCTCGTCACTGATGAAGCTGGCCTCGGGCAGCTCACGGTTAAAAATTTCTGAAAACAAGACTGCATCCACTTTTGTCGTAATCGAACAGTAGGCTGTCCGGGGCAGGAGACTTACTTGGAGATCAATATACAGCATTTGCACCATAAATGAAACCATATACTTAATAGTCGTAGAGCTTTACTGCCAAGTGATTGCACTGCTCCTGTTTCAGTAATATTGTACACTGGTAAGATCAAAATTGTACTTTGAGTGACAATTTCCAAATTAGCAAGTGACACCACCTTCATTATGCTGTACCAAGTCCATCATATTTGTATTCGCACTGCAATAGGGTACACCATAGAAGTCCATGAGACAGCATTTAAGTCGTTATTGGGGAGCCATTCTATAGGTTTCCGCGATGACAGCTTAGAGTTCATCATATTGTTAGATTTCTCGGAATGACGAACAATCCGACCGGGGTAATCTTTTGGAAGCATGTTATAAACCCATCCAGGTTACACGGTATAATAGGGGGTTACCAAGTCGCCTGCCCAAGGTCACTGTGAATCTGGTGGTTTCACTTTCTCTCAAATAACTGATTTCTTGGAGTGTCTCATGAACCTCTTTTTCAGTAAAATAATTGTCTTGCTGCTAGGGAAAAGGCAGGAAAATCCAGTAAAACGTACCAATAAAAAAATACCATGGCCTTGCAGCAGGATTCTCATCATATAGGTGCAAATTTTTAGTTATGGGTCTAACCTGTTTAATGTTGATGCAGTGGGCTATGCTTAATTACCTAATGAGCATGTCTGTCAGGTTTTCCAAGCATTTTAATTCTAGGTTTGTATGACGTCTGAACAGCATGCCAGAATGTGTAGGTGGAAGTTAGATGGTAGTCCACAAGTGGCACAGTGAAGCTGCTGCCAAGTATTTTTTAAAAATTAATTCTCAATTTACTATTCGAAATGTAAAAAAAAAAAAGACTTTAGTTTCTTAAAGGCACGCGGAAACATAAAATTTGTTAATGGCCGATTTCTCATAAATCTAACTTTAAATTACAAAAGTGAAAAAATTATAAGTACATCACTTAAAAAAAACTAGCCATGAACCTAAGATGTATGATAAACTTGATTTGGGGGGTTGTTTAACATCTCTGTAATGTGTGGTGCAGTGGCAACTCGGATCACTGCACTGTGACTGAGGTTGGCGCTAATGACCTAGCTATCTACGCACCCTTAAGCCTCAATCCTTCAACCTTACTTCAACTTAACCTCCATGAAACTAAAATTCGTTTCATATTCGTAATAGCAAAACGATAATGAATTTCTAAGCACTGTACATTAGCCTCAAGGAGCCACCTGTGCACAACCGTCTCTCTCCTGCTGCCCAACACTGTACGTAATTATTAATAACAGTCTATGCCACTAAATTCCAACCTATGAAGTTTCATGGCCCCTTATAGGACCAGTGGCTGTTATAGCGTCGGCAGTAAAATCGGACTGTGTTGGTCTCCTCATTCCTTGTGTAACGTCATGCTTCCTTCATGGGGGAAAGTGGCCTGTTGGTGGTTAGCACGACCCTCTCATGTGCCTGAGGTTCCGGGTTCGAGTCCGACGTCAGCCACTCCTAGCATTTTCCGGAAATGAAGGGCTCTGTGATGTTTCGCGCTCATGTCAATTGTGGCATGTAAAAGAATCTAGGAAGTTCTGATGGAATTTACCTAGCGAAATTGTCCCTCTCTCCTACTGGCGCCATGGCTAAAGCTGGGTGCGTGTCAAAAGGTAAAACCCTAAGCTGTGTTTCCTTCTGTACCACTTTACCACTACACATATGCTAATACATTCAACCGCTCCCGAATCGTAAAGGGTTAGCTGCTTCTCTGTCTTCCTTTGGTGGATCTTTTTTAAACTAGGAAACAGGCTTTGGGCCTATTGTAGGCGGAGCGAACGGATCTTCATTTCAAACTTATATTTAGTTTTTATTTTAATGACGATACCACATTTGTTAATAATTCCTAAAAATCTGGGTGCAATGCGTAATGGTCCTTGTTGAGCTGTTTGCCTTTTGGTGTGACGTACTTCCGTTAATTGCTGGTCTTTATCTTATTTTAGCCATTTTTTTAATGTAGGCCTATTGTTAGGTGTCAAATTGACGTTAACAAGCTTTCGTTTGCTCTGGTTAGTTTTTGTTTAGTTATTTGTAGCCTCCTTTTCGCAGCCAACACTGAAGACGTGGGTCATCGCCGCGAGTAAAAATAAAACAGCACGTAATAAGAGGTTTAACTGCAATAATCAGTACGATAGTTTTTAACAATAGTCAGAACATTCAAAAGGTTCACATTACTTCTTTGGTATAAGATTTGACACCGCCACCAACGAAAACGTTGAGCTGGCTCACCTCTATCACGCAATGCAAGATAATATATTATTTCCTAACTCTATGACTGCAACAGCGAGTTCTATTATATAATCTGAAAGAAATAACCATCACAATTTAGGTTTAAAATGTGTTAGCTTTTAGACCTATTTTTAGGTTTTAGGCCTAATTTTTAGCGTTTAGGTCTAATATTTATCTCCGATTTACTTTCGTTAGTATCAGCTTACAACAGTGGTTCGAGATTAAGCCTATTCCGTTATGCGATGCAAGACGGTTTTGTTTCGAGTCCTCACGTTACCGTGGCAACCAGGAATTGAGAGAGGCGGGCGTATTATTGCTTCGTGTTTCGTCCTTTCGTGTTTCGTCTTATATCGTTTTATAATACCTTGGACTTGATACGACGATTTCAGGTTTCATATTTGGGATTCCCATTACTAGCGTAGACGCCACTTTCGTTGCCATGTTGAATTGAATAATCTTCAAAGCATTCTTTTTTTCAAATGAAACTAACGTGTGTCGTTAATGGAATCCTTTTGTTTTTATGGTTGCGTTTCTTACTATACTGGTTAAATGCAAGCATCAAATGTTATTATTTCGTTGAGTTACGTCGAAAAAGATTATTAGCTAGAAAGAAGCAACCAAAATTTAATTTGCCGTTTTTTTTAAAGTTCACTAGACTACCATTAGCATGGTGTATGCTTCGTCGGAATTCCTTAACTATTCACGACTCCAAATTTCCAATGGCGAGTGTTAGATATAAATTCGAAAATTTTAAAATTTCTACAGTAAGAATTGTTCGATTTACGTCACATTTTGGCTCAGCAATACTTTTGGGAGTATAAAGCGTTGTGCGAAATTTCATTTCAACCCGACCTTTCGTTTGGGCTCCACCCAGACTAAAAAAGTGCAACCAACGGACCAACAATTTGCAATTTGGTGTCCGTTATAGGCTACACTTCGCTCGCTTCGCTCGCTCGCTCCGTCAATAACATAATGACAATGGTTTCGTTTTTTCCTCTATTTTATTTTCCTCCTTTTATTTTATTTGAAACGGTGCGTTTATTTACTGTCTGGTTGTACTATTTTGGTTTTGAAATTTAACTATCCTTCTTTCCACATCCTTCCTTCTTTCCTATTTTAATTAACAAAACATTATTACGAAATAGAATGAAAAAAAAAGTAACTACATCATTTATTTCTGTGTAGGCGTCTTGTAATTAGAAATTTTTTTTGCTCACAAAAGTTATTACAAAGGAGAAAGTAAAAAAAAAATATTCATACAGACAAACAGGCATCGGGTAAATTGAAATAATTTTTTTTGCTACATTTACGTGAAAAAGAGGAACCGAAATTACTTTGCAAAATATGCCATTACAACATTAACACTCCGCATTTTTGTAAAAAAAAAATGTACGTGTTCATCGACGTATAAGAAGTAAATTTACCTATGTAGCCCCGAACATCGAAGCTTTATTTTTTACATTTGCATATAGTTAAATTACTATTCAAAGTAAAAACAAGCACTTCAAACTCAGTGTTTTTATTCCTTCATTTTTTTCATGTTACATAGCTTTAATCAAGACAAAATATGTAATATTCCACTCTATACAAATACAAATCATGCAACCAGTTTCAGTTTGTTGCACATCGTTCCTGTCAAAATGACTAAAAATGCCTACGATCTGAGAAAGTTATTGGAGGAGTTTCGATATCATATGAGGGCCCTGCAGTCAATAGGCACGGATGTGTCTACCGTGGAACCATTTTTATGTCCCATAGTTCTGCGTGCGATTCCGTCATCGTTGCTTACAGAATGGAACGGGAAGTCGAACAGCAAAGGCAATGTTGATTTGTCGAGATTATTGGATTCTGTTCAGACCGAATTAAGGAATTTTGAACAAGTTTTCCGGATTTTCAGAGAGAAAAGTGAAACCTTGAAAGAGGGAAGAGGTTTTTCTGCAGAGAATACCGGAAGCAAGCAAGGTAGAAAGTCAATGAACTGGTCCCTCTTCTGTTTTAGTGTCTATTCATGAAAAAACGTCTGTCAACAAAAGAATTCCATTCTACGTGTTTTGCAATAATGACTCGCTTTTTTCCATGTCCTGCAATGACGATACGTGCAACAAGGATCTCAAGAACACCTTACGCAACAATAGGCGCCAGTTGGCAAAATAAAATCAATTGTTTGGCAAAAAAAATCATCAAAGCAACCGATTGGTTGGATACTATGGTCTTCAGCGTTTGAAAGACATCGCATTGTTCGTTGTTGTGCCCTGAAAGGGAAACGAAGCAAGTAACAAAGCCCAAAGAAGTGTCAAAGTCCTTGGCCGGGTCTGCTAGCTGCCGACAAACGTATGAGGCAGAACTCTCAAGAACACGTCTGTCCTACAATCATTGCGAGTGTAAATCAAACCTAACGGTGGTAAGGGTCAAGTCGCAGTATTGGTAGGTCAATGTAGTGGCAGTTCATTCATACCAGAACACGTTGAAAGGAAGCTTGATTATCTGGCTCTAGGGCGTTCAGGAGAATTCAGGAGAATCCGTTTCAGTTGATGTTCTGATTGGCGTTTATTGGTTTTGGGGCATAATGACTGGCCACATGAAGCGTCGGACATGAAGCGTCGTTCCTGATGGCTGTACAGAAAGTATTTTTAATGGCATCTTCAAGGAAGTTCCATGACGTACAATCAAGCCACAACAATTACAGAATCTTCTATACAATAGACTATTTTATTTTATTTTGATTTTATACAAGAGCCTACAAGTCACGAAGCCGAACGCACTACTTACTCCACTAAACTTAACTAAGCTTAACCTATGCCTAAACCCAAATCATTTGATAATCAATTATTAACAATATGGGAATTGGACAGGAGTGGAATAATAGCAACAAAATATAAATATGTAGTACCATTGCAGGATGTGGAAGTCTTACATAAGTTCAAAGAAACTACTACCTTCGTCAACAACTTCTAGCAACTAGAGATTCACAGCGATTTTGCAAATCCGTTGTTGTCTACAAACAGCCTTCATAATGTGCCTTATAAAGAATTTTTCAACCAGGATTTACTGAAGTAAAGAAGCTTCAACCAAAGAAAAGTCTTTCAAGAGGAAAGCTCATGTCTAAAGCAGCCAAAGGTTCAAAAAGTAGGGAAAAAGATGCTCATGTCAAAAAGATCTTAGAATTCTCAACCAGAAGCGTATAACTTTCTCAAGTCTGAAGTTTTCAGTGAAGGACCCACTGGTTCTCCAGTAAAAGTAAACAGCATTGGCAGTATTAATAAATAGAATAGCTCAGAACCAGAAGGCTAACTCCTTAATAAGAAACGGTTAGTCTTCAAAAGTAGTACCTGGACGATGATTTAAAACAGAAAACATACGTGACGCCCGTGTTCTAGCAGCGACCGGTGATCCCTGGAAAGATTAGCTCTGTAACAAGGTTCAAGCTTTCAGCCAAAAATCATGCTGTTAAAAGGATTCAGAAGCAGTGGAAGCGATCCATCTGCATCACCGACCCGAACTGTTTGGCTTATCGACGGAGGTGGTGTGCACGGCTTCCTTGGTGGCCCCGCCTCTCGGCATGCTTAGACTGCCACCTCACCGAGATAGACGGCGGTGTTAGCTTCCTGGTGCAGGGCCCTGGATATGCGGCTTCCGGCCCTGCATCACCCGAGTGCCGCACGGGGTTTTCTTTTCTGGGGGGCGCACCGCCGCGACTTCTTTTTGCTCTACATGGCAACTACTTCCCCCCCTCTCTCGATAAAATTTCTCCCCCCCTAAATTCTTCCCCCCCTCGCCGCACTAGCAAGCGCCAGAGGAGGGAACCCGAGATGGTTGGGCCTGGTGCCCAGTTACCAGACTTGAGTAAGAGTCGGGACCAAGTCCCGAAGTTCCTGGTGGTGACAGGCGAGGGCCGAGATGTTACACAACTCGGTCCATTCGCTGTTCACAAATCTCTGAAAGGGATCTGTGGTTCTGATCCGAAGAGTGTCTCTCGGCTCCGTGCTGGGGAAGTTGCCTTGTGGAAGTTGCAGACGATGGTCAGGCGAAGAGGCTTTTGAAAGCGAGTGCACTGGGGTCATGCCCAGTGCATGTCGAGCCGCATCGTACTTTGAACAGCAGCAAGGGGGTCGTGACATGCTTTGATTTGAGGGGTCTCAGTGATGATGCCATCCTGGACGAACTCAAGTCACAGGGTGTTACGGCTGTGAGGCGTTTGACACGGAAAGGCGAGAATGGTGCCCAGCCAACTGACACCTTTTTCCTGACCTTTGATACGCCAATTGCACCGCAGCATATTAATGCCGGTTACCTGCACTTAAAGGTCAGGAGTTACGTTCCGAATCCGATGCGTTGTTTCCGCTGTCAACGCTTCGGCCATACCAGCGGCTCGTGTAAAGGTAGGCCTACCTGTGTTTCCTGTGTTCAGGCAGCCCATGAAAGTGCTGACTGTGCTGGCCCGAAGCAGTGTGTCAACTGCGGTGGTCAGCACCAAGCCTCTTCGCGGGACTGTCGTGTTTATGTTGAGGAACGTCAAGTGCAGGAACTAAAGGTGAAGGACGGGCTTTCCTACTCGGAGGCCCGAAAGAAGGCCAAACTATCGGCGCCGGCTATGACACGTTCTTTTGCGCAGGTGTGCAGTGCGCCATTGCTTAGCCCAGTTAGTGAGTCTGCTGATTTGGCAGATTTGCGCGCTGAGCTCAGGTCTTTGACGACGACGGTGGGTAAGCTTATAACTTTGTCGACTCTGCAACATCCATCTCTGCAGGGTCTTTTGGGTCCTTCGGACCCAGTTGCTGCCTTGCCGTCTACATCTGCCCAGCCTGCAAATGCTTCTGCTCCTGCTGCTGTTTCTGCTGCTGCATCTGTTCCCAGGCAGGTTAAAGCTTCAGCTAAGCCTCCACCTGCCCGGAGTGAACCACAGAAAACGTTGAAGAAAAAGGCTCCTGCTGGTAAAGCCTCAACTCCACCCGTGAGGACGTCGCCACCAGGAGAGAAGGTGAAAAGGTCGTTGAACGGCCAGCTTACTGAGGGGTCCGTTGTGTCCCCTCAACATCTTGATGATACTTTGCCCATGGAGCAGGGAGAGATTTCCTGTTCCAATTCTCCGGAACTTTTTCCTCGTTCCGAGGACAACTTCGTTCTGCACCTCACTCCATCTTTTGATTCGGGTGAAGATTCGGATGTTTTCGGATCGCCCAGAGGAGGAGTTGAGGACAATGATTCAATCTTCAGCCCGCCCTAATACCTGCGCATGCCATCGTTCAGTGGAACTACCAAAGTTATCGGACCCATGCCGAAGAGCTGCAGCTGCTTTTGTCGCATTGGCGACCTCTGTGCTGCTGTCTACAGGAAACCTGCTTTAATGCGTCAGATAATCCGGTTGTTCGAGGTTATTCTGTCTACCGTCTGGATGTTGACCCTGTGCCACGTGCACATGGTGGTGTTGCAGTGCTGGTTCAACACTCTCAACCGCATGCCAGTGTGCCTCTGCACACTAGGCTTCAGGCGGTAGCAGTTAGAATTTCTTTCCACTTCGATATTACTGTCTGTTCGCTTTATTTGCCACCGTATGAGGTCTTTGGAGTTGGTGACCTGGAGGACCTGGTCCGCCAGCTTCCTGCCCCTTTTCTGTTGCTGGGCGACGTTAACAGCCACCATGTCCAGTGGAAGGGACCACATACAGACAACAAAGGGAGGATCCTTGAGGAGTGGATGCAGAGGGGGTCTGTTTGCATCCTGAACGATGGAGCCATGACACACTGTAACCTGGCCACGGGCAATTGGTCAGCGGTGGACTTAACCTTTTGCTCGCTGGCCATCCCAGTTCACTTCACTTGGGGTGTCACTGCCGATCTGCATGGAAGCGATCACCTCCCCATTGTGTTGTCCACA
Organism: Lithobius niger; assembly: GCA_023313725.1. Taxonomy (NCBI): domain Eukaryota; kingdom Metazoa; phylum Arthropoda; class Chilopoda; order Lithobiomorpha; family Lithobiidae; genus Lithobius; species Lithobius niger. Next base: position 77,296 of record JAHWFP010222610.1, on the reverse strand, counting down.
ACACAAGGGGGTTCTGTGGCTTCCAGACCAGCCCGGTGGGCGCTTAAACGTGCTGAATGGTAAGCTTTTGCTGAGGCTGCTGTATTTCAGCGTGCGGTTGAGGACTTTTCTGATGTGGATGAACTTTCCACTCATTTCACTGACGTGGTCCTTGCTGCTGCTCATGCTACTATCCCGCGTACGTCCACTCAGCCGCGCCGGGTTCTTGTTCCGTGGTGGACACCTGCTTGCGGGCAGGCCATTCAGTCCCGCCGGCGAGCGTTGCGTGCATTTACAGTCAGCCCAACTGCTGACAACTTCGTAGCCTTTAAGCGCTGTCGTGCCCGTGCCAGGTTTGTCATCCGAGAGGCTAGACGTACTTCGTGGGCAGTTTATGTTTCGTCGATCACGCGCTCCACGCCTTCCCAGCAGGTGTGGCGGAAGGTGCGCCAGATCTCGGGGAAGACCGTGCCTTCCCCGGTTTCACAGCTGAAGGTGGCGAATACCGTGATCTCTTCTGTGCCGGATATCGCCGACTGTCTTGCGTCTGCGTTTGCGCAGGTCTCGAGTGATAACCATTATGATCCTGGTTTCCTCAGTATAAAGCGTAGTGAAGAGGCTCACCCTCTAGACTTTCGCTCTGACGGGCTAGAGGAGTACAATTTACCGTTCACCAGGCAGGAATTTGGTTCTGCTTTGTCCAAGTCGCATGACTCCGCCCCAGGGCCTGATGATGTTCACTATCAGCCGTTGAAACATCTGCCTCTTGCCTCCCAGCAGTTCTTGCTGGAGATGTTCAACCGTGTGTGGGCAGAAGGCTCTGTTCCGGCAGCGTGGAGGACAGCAGTGGTCATCCCGATTGTGAAACCGGGCAAAGACCCTACTGCTCCATCCAGTTATCGCCCAATCGCTCTGACTAGCTGTGTCTGTAAAATTATGGAACGGATGGTCGCTGAGAGGTTGGTCTGGGTGCTGGAATCACGGGGATTCTTATCTGCGTCCCAGTGCGGCTTTCGACGGTTTCGGTCAACCATTGATCATCTGGTTGCCCTTGAATCAGATGTGAGGGAGGCTTTTTGCCTGCGTCAACATCTGGTTCAGGTTTTCTTTGACTTGGAGAAGGCGTATGATACGACGTGGCGTTATGGGATTTTCCGTAATTTCTATAACTATGGCTTGAGGGGACAGATGCCACTGTTGCTTTCTGCTTACCTCTCCGGCCGTTCTTTTCGCGTTCGTGTCGGGGCGACTCTTTCCCGCCCGTTTGTCTTGGAGAATGGTGTGCCTCAAGGAGGTGTTCTTACTGTCATCTTGTTTGCTATAGGGATCAACCCCATTGCTCAGCAAGCTGCTGTTCCCCAGTCATTGTTTGTCGATGACTTCGGCCTGCGCTTTCGGGCAGCTCGCATGCAGACCTGCGAGCGGCAGCTACAGCTGGCAATTAACAAAGTCCAGACCTGGGCGGTACGTAATGGTTTCCGGTTTTCTCCGGACAAGACTGTGTGCTTTTGCCGTCAACGAACACTGCACCCGGATCCTTGCCTGTACTTGGGACAGGCACAAATTCCTGTTGTCCCACAGGCACGTTTCCTGGGTCTGGTGTTCGATTCCAGGTTGTCTTGGCTTCCTCACTTACGTCAGCTTAAAGACAAGGCTTTGCGGGCGCTTAACATCTTGCGGGTCCTGTCGGGCACTTCATGGGGTGCCGATCGCGCTGCCATGTTGCGCCTCTACCGAGCCCTTGTCCGCAGCAAACTTGATTATGCGTGTATGGTCTATGATTCGGCTAGTGACTCCACTCTCCAGATGTTGGACACTGTGCATCACAGTGGCCTACGTGTGGCGACTGGGGCATTTCGAACTTCTCCAGTGGTTAGCCTATATGCTGAGGCCTCGGAGCCACCTTTGGCCATTCGTCGGCGACAGCTTGCCATTCAGTAAGCTGTGCGTTTGCGTGCTGTGCAATCCAATCCTGCTTGGTCCATGGTTTTTGGGCCAGACTTGCGAGTCGGTAGACGCAGGGTGGGTAAGGGTGATTTCCGCGATAGGCTCCAGCAGTCCTGTCAGGAGATAGCCTTTGAAATGCCCTGCGTCTTGAGGCTTGGGAGAATGCCAGTTGCCCCTTGGCTTGTCCCAGGTGGCAGTTTCATTTTTGCTCTGGCGTCCCTCCCGAAGGGTTCCACTCTACCAGCAAGGTACTTACAGGAGTTCCGGCGGCTGAGTTCTCAGTACGCCGGTTATCAGCGCCTGTTTACTGATGGGTCGAAGTCAGACGTTGGCATGGCGTGTGCTTGTGTGTGTAAGGGAGTAACGGTTGCCCATCGCCTTCCATCAAGCTATTCTGTGTTCTCTGCAGAGCTTTTGGCTTTTGGTTTGGCGGTGGAATGGATCCTTGACCTTCAGGGCACGCATTTCATTATCTTTAGTGATTCCATGAGTGCCCTGGAGTGCTTGGCGAATTACAATCCTCGGAACCCCTTGACACAACATGTCCAAGCTTTGCTTTCCCGCTTGCCTGGCCAGCGGAAAATCGTGCTTTTCTGCTGGATCCCGGGCCATGTTGGGATAGCAGGGAATGAACAAGCTGATTCTGCTGCGAAAGGGGCCCTTTCTGGCCCTCTCGGTAGGGATCTCAGCCTTGTTCCCTCAGAAACCTTTCCAACTCTGCGTCTGAGGTTACACGCTTTTTGGCAAACCTTGTGGGACAGACAGGATGGAAATAAATTACGGGCCATTAAAGGCACTGTCGAGGAGTGGCACTCGGCGTGTCGCCGCAGTCGCCGTGAGGAGGTTGTGTTGGCCCGTTTGCGAATTGGTCACACCCGACTTACTCACCGTTTCGTTTTGCGGGGGGTTGACCCTCCTGAATGTTATTGGTGTCGACGGCCACTTACGGTCCGGCACTTACTTGTTGATTGTCGCCATCTTGATGGTGTTCGTCGTCGTTTCCATCTTCCGCATAACATTGCGCATCAGTTGGGCGATAAGTCTGTCCTCCTGTCCGGTGTTTTTCAATTTTTGCAGGAGGTACAAATGTATGACAAGATTTAGATTAGGGGTTTGAATAACATCTCTGTAATTCTCCGGACCACTGCACTGTGACTGAGGTTGGCGCTAATGACCAAGTTGTCGACGCGCCATTAAGCCTCAATCCCCCCTAATTTCGTAAGTAGCAGCTAATGGAGATATGGATTGTACAGTAAGCCTATTCATTTTTGCAACACGGTGCGCCTACAGGCACACAGTTAGTGTTACAACGTAATGTGCAACGTAGCCTATATAGATCAGTGGTAGCAGGGAAGTGACGAGAGAGACGCTTTTGATGAAGCCAACAGCGACTCGTACCAACTTGACGTTGCCATGGTTGTCATTTTTAGGCCTAATTTTAAAAATGCAGCTGTAATTTGGTAAGTAGTAGATATAGGCCTAATGGAGAATTTGGTTTGACGATAAGCCTATTCATTCATGCAACAATGCGACGAAACTATTTTAAACGAAGCTAAAATTCATTTGTTTTTATTGAGTGTTACCTTAGGATTTTAATTCGACGTCCAAATGTTATTATTTAATTTAGTTACGTTGAAGAATTCTATTAGCTATAAGGAAGTAACGATGTTTTAATTTGTCATGTTATTTAACTAACTCCTCACACTGAATCTAACGTTGTAAACAATGGTCGTCAATATCTGGTACCGTTGCGAAGTTGAAAATAACGACGGACGGACGGACGGACGGACAAAGTCGTTGCAATAGTCTTCTCAGCCGGTACGGCTGTACAGAAGACTAAAAGAGCTAACGGAGGTTGAAGTAGGACAGGTTCGATTGCAAATTGAAAGCCAAGCAAAACAATCGAGCTAGCAGAAAAAGCCTCGAACGGAGATTCATAGCACCGCATGATGAGGAGTTTTCTATAAGTGAATGGTGGAATCAGTGAAGAGACATCTGAGAAGAAAGATGGGCTCAGCATTCAAAGAATATGAAAAAGTCGCAACTGATTTAGCAAGGCAATTTTCTTGACCAGTCTGCAAGTCCAACCATTCCAAACAATTAAACGTTTTCAAGTTTCTCTATAAGCGGAAGACTATCCAGATTCCCTTCACAAACATTTACGCTAATTCAAGAGTTCATTTTAGGCTGTTGTTCAGCTAATTTTGACGAACTATAAGCTTCACTGGTTGTAAAATATGGGCTTGAACAAGTTTGTCTTCGTCAAGCTTATTCCACTTCTTGCTAAGACTACGTCAACATTCAACTGTTTGCTTTCTTTCGCTTCGTTTGAATTTGGTGCACTCTGACCCAGATCTGTATTAGGCTTGCTGGGAGAGGGTGCCTCATTCGAAGAGATAAAAAGCAGTCGAAAATAGAAATAGTCCTATCATGTAGTAAAAAAAAACCTGAAGAAGAGAGAGGTGTTGAAGCCAACATTTACAACTAGAGAAGCTTACAGTTTGTCGAAAATTCGATGAGCAACAGCTGAAAATGAAATTTTTAATTAGCGTATATATTTGTGAATGTGTACGTCTCAGAATATACAAAGTAGAAAGCCACACAGCCTTTTTCAGATATTCAACAATGTATCTTGAATTTCAAGAAGCATGTGATACGTGCATGGACCATCAAAGTTGTTCCATGCAGTAGGTCTGTTTGAGGACTTGAACAGGGCCGTTGCGAAGGGGGGAGCAAGGGAAGGGGGTGGGGTGCTTGCCCCCCCCCCCCCCCAAGTTTGCTGATGTCAGCAAAAGACGGCAAAATCAGAGCTGTCAGTGGCTTATCGAAGTAATAATACTGGCAGTTAACAGCAGTTTCAACTTTAATCAGACTTTATGCGAGCAGTTTTTAAAAATAAAAGTAAATATTTTGATCCGGGTATTATTATATTATTAATATTTCGATATTATTTAGGTCCGGAATTTTTATATTCTTGTTTACATACATATACTAGTTTTGTTAAGGTGATCTTGGCTGCTTCAATATGGATTAGCAGTGGGGTACGGTAAGAAGGGAATACGATGGAATTATACATCGAATAGATTATAGGATGAATGCTTTTTCACGCAAAGATTTCCCCTCCTCCCCAGTCTCTATTAAAAAGCACGAGTTCATTCGTTATCAACAGGTTGACATTCGGCGCCACCACTATTGCGTGATTTACGCCAGCGAATAACTGCTTAGAAGCCAAAGGGTCCAGAAAAAAGATAAAGTTGGAATGTCACGAATATTGAAGTTCTGTCATTCTGATAGTTACTATGAAATAAAAAAGGTTTCCACAAAACGAAAACTATGCCAGTAAAAGAAAATGTTGTTCTATCCAACTCTTTTTGATTTAGCCGCTAGTAAAAAAGCAACACAAAAAAAAAGACCAGGTAAGTCTAATATTGATTCAAGCCTAATTAGTTAGCTGGCGACTCAGCTATAGTTTAGCAGCCAACTAAGCCGTTAGATATTGGATATAAAAAAATACTAGGTTTACAACGACCCTTAACTATAAAAACTTTAGGCATTAAAAAAATGGAAAAAACCATTGCCGAATCTATCTAAAAAAAACTTTTAAGGTTTTATGACTTTTTATTAAAAACTGCATGAGAAAGGCTTCCTTGCTTGCGTCACATACCTTATCTTAACGATACGCCGAGTTGAAATACCGAATACATTATTGTATTGAAAATTGCTTCAAATGAAGTAGCATTCACGGAATGCCAATTTAAATTATTTTTGCGTTACATCGTGGTATTTGAACACTACAGTAAAATTTCTTCACTGTGTGCTGTTAATTTGAAAAAGGGCGAAATAACATAAAGGTTGGAATGAACAAAAAAAATACTGAATGGTGGTACAACTTCAGAAACGAAACTAGGCCCTACTTTTAATTAAATCACGAAATGCCTGCTTAAATTATTCTTGCGTTACGTCGTGGTATTTGAACACTATAGTAAAATTTGTTGCTGCTAATTTGGAATAGTTCGTAATAAATAAAAGGTTGGAATGAACAAAAAAATATTGAATGGTGGTACACCACAGAAACGAAACAGGTCCTATTTTTAATTAAATCACTAGCTTTTCATACGTAAAAAAATTGCAGTAGGTACGGCAGTCAGTTTATGAATGCACCATACAGCTCCCCGTCCTCCAAGTGAAAGAAACAGTCAACAAAAATTGTGCATGAAATAGATAAATTGGGGGATTATATACCCCTGCTCAAAAGTCAACGGAGACGTTAAAATTTTTCCGTATGGTGCATTTCTTTTCTTTCATTTTTTGCGGAGCCTAGAAATGTCTAAAACTTATTATTTGAATCCAGGAAACGTCGGAGAATATCTAAAATTCCGTCAGTTCCCCCCCCCCCCCCAAAAAAAAAATGACCCTGGACTTGAAGAAGTGGAAGAGCTGGCAACTCAAGCCGTCTCCGGGCGCTATTCAAAGTCCTTTTCTTTTGAAGAACGTCATTCAGTTCGGCTGTTGGTAAATTTATAAGAAGGAGTTCTTTAACTGGGTTTTTGTTTTCGCTGACCAGAAGCAGATGCAGAACGAGTTTTCCGTTTGAGGTTACCATTAGGAAGATTCACAAGAAGAGTCGGTTCTCGTAGTTTCGAAGCATATTGTACATCTTGGGCGAATTTTCCTGTTGTTTTAATGTACGTCGTGTTTGAGTGTTAACATTTAATGTTTTCAGTTGACATTGCAAGCATATTTTGTTACAAATTGATTATTTCCATGAAAATGCAATCTTTTATCAGGATTTTTAATTTTAATGTTGTTTTTCTCCGGCTGTGGCTGGCCGAGCTTTTTGTTGTTCCATTCCTTTAAGTTTTGCACGTTCGCTCGTATTTTTGGACCATGCGCGCCGATGTTATACCAAAATGTTTGCTGGATAAGAATCAGTCTAGTACTGGCATTTTAGCTGGTAACTTCTCTCCAATTTACCTTCCTCATCATTTGGATGCTGCAATGTTCAGGCCTATTTCTCATGCCTAATTCGTCGGACCTAGAAAATTTTAAGTCTAGGTATAAGGCCTAATACTTCATCTATAAATGCTTAAGCCTTTATATTTTTCGTGATACTTTCGTTGGTTTCCGTAGTTTCAACCTAACCGTTAGGCATTGTTTGGAACCTCATGTCACATGAAAGTGAATTGCTCATTAAATGCATGTCTAATGTGCTTAAGGATATTACTTCTTAAAGCTCTGAAGAATGGCGGCCTCGAGGAATGGTAAAGAGGTACAGCCAGGGCTAACTTATATATTTCTTTGTAGGTTATACTTTTTAATACCAAACCTGTCCGTTAGTATTTCTCCTAGTTCGCTGTACTTTCTCTCCTGTTATGTTCTACAATGGGCACAAATAACCTATGTGTTGACGTGCCTTTCCTTCCTACACGAATATTAACTAAGTGTGTAAAGCAGTTGAACGTGAACGGAATTGGTATGTTCTCTTGTATGTCCTGGTTTAAAGACATGTAGGGCTTAAATACTTGTTTCGCTGCCATTAAATATCTAAAAAAAAAAGCCAAGAAGTCTCATAAGTTTGGCGTATAGGTTTAATTTATCTATGAATAGTCTTCAATTTTTAATAGGAACCGTCGAAGGCATTCGTATTGCAATGCTTGAGTCAAATTCTATGAAAGTTTTCAATTTTTAATATGAACCGACGAAGGCATTCGTATTGCGATGCTTGGGGCTAAATTCTATGAAAGGCTTCAATTTTTAATAGGAACCGACGAAGGCATTCGTATAGCGATGCTTGAGGCCAAATTCTATGAAGTCTTCAATTTTTAATAGGAACCGACGAAGGCATTCATATTGCGATGCTTGAGGCCAAATTCTATGAAAGGCTTCAGTTTTTTTTAAATCTTAGTTAAAATGTTAGTTTTAATCTTACTTTTAAAAAATATGAGGCGCCTGCTCTTAGTTGCCTTTTTAAGTGTTAAGCTTTTTATTTTGAGCGCAATATTTGCAATTTGCTGTTCAATTGCACTGAATATTACTGTATAGTTATTTTCTCACTTAAGAAAACTCACATGGAATCCCTTACCGAATTTGACTTATTTGCCAACTTAAATAGGGAAAAAATATTCACAAAATACATTTAGAAAATTTTAAATGAATATCATAATTTTTCAAAAGTTATCGCAGTACAAACAATCAAACAGACCAAAAACAGTGCAAATCTGGGCAGCTCCGTTGAATTTCTTTGCATGACAGGTCACTAAAATAAACTTATTCTCAGCTACTTAGCCCATCAGTCAGAAAATAGCGTGAATGTAAACACGCAGGATTTTCCCACCAACGAGGTATTCCCGAAAGTATTCCCTTGTCGCCTTTGTGTTGAAATGCAATTTGGTTTCTTTATGTTTTCCCCCTTTGGTTTGAAGCTCAGTTGTAGGCTGAAAACCCTTTTGCAACGTTCCTCGACCAATTCCAAAGAAGAAGACAGAAAAATGTAATCATGTAGATATTCAACTGAGTCGTAGACGATCGCTGGTTCCATGGAGAACTTTTATTGTGCTGTTGAGATTTTGTTGTGGTCAATTTCGAAAATGCATGAAAGCTGAATCATATATTGAAATTATAAGACACCACCGTTTATCAACCTATATCCCAACTCCTTTTTTTTTAAAGTGTGAAATCATCTCCTATTAAAATTTATAAGACAAAATATTACAATGTTAGTTATTTTATAGTCGTTTTTACCCAGACATATGACTTAAAAGATGTAACATTTTTCCTGTTCGATTACAAAAACCAAAACGTTGTCGTACGCACAATATCTAAACGCAAATTACGCTGAAAACTAGACATGCACTTATAGAACAAAAAGCGCGCCTGCGTCGTTTGCCAGCGTTGTTTGCGACTGCATCATATCCAAGCCTATACGGCTCACACATAATTTTGTGTTAATATGGACTACGGATTCCAGTTGAAATCAAACTTAGAATACTGGCTATACATTAATGACAATCGTTGTCTTTATTTCATTTTCATATCATCCATTTTATAATCTTATTTTTATTAATATTACGGAAGGAATTGAATATGGCATATTACAGGGCTTGGTACTCGGGCCGATACTTTTTTTTAGTAAACAAATTATGTTGCTGCCTATAATTTTAATAGTTTATTTAACTTTGTATGAGGATGATGTCTGTATGATGTCAAGTAATTTTTTATGAGGAAATTGTATAAACTTACAATCTAACTTTGATAAAATAAATTATTTTTTTTTATTGAAAATGAAACTTACATCAGTGCAGAAAAAAAATGCTTTATGCACATAACGACTTAGCATATGACCAAAATCATTGTCCTGCACGACATCAACGACTCGAAAAACACCATGTGAACCTATCAAAACAATTAAACTAGCCACAAACACAAAGTATCATGGCCTTGTGTTTTCCAGGTGGAAAATTATGCCAAATTCGTTGAGGATATTAATTTATACCAGCATATCATAATCAAAAACGATCATCTGGAACTTTCCTCTAATTTAGAGCATACAGTTTGTCGGTCACGACATTGCCCCTAGGTTGGCGCTAATGACCAAGTTGTCGACGCGCCATTAAGCCTCAATCCCCCCCCCCATTGCCCCTTGTTGCACCCAAATGTTGGTGTTTTCCGTATTTGATCCATAAATGAGCGCTTAAATTATTGTCTGGAAGATGAACCCTTGAACCACGTGTATGAAGTCAAGGATCTTGGCTTGTGGATTACAGGTGGTCTTTGGAAAGCCTCCTACTGCAATCACGTTGCAAAAACTGCTAAACAAAAAGCAGATTTTATTAAACGTTGCTACACCTACAATGATCGTAAAACTATATTTGGGCATTCCGTGTCTGTATCACACCCATTATGAAATATACAGCCCCGTTTGGTCCCCACACTTAATTAGGTACATTGACCATGTCGAAGCGGTTCACAGATCGATAACCAAGTGTCTGTATGTCAGGGATAGACCATACAAGCGTCCGTTTAAAGACTTTAAATTCTGACTCATTGGAATTGGGTTGGCCTTACCTTGGGATTACTTACTTCCTTTTGCACGACATATTGAGAAAAAATTGTGCTATTTTTTCCTCCATCACCTATAATTGCAGGACCAGGGTTCATCCGTTTAAACTTATTGTGCAACCAACACTGTGCGATTGGCTGTTTGTGTGAAATGCAAACAAAATCGTAAAAAAAGTTGTGTATGTAGTTGAATCATATCTAACGCGTGTAACATCTATGGTCAACTTCAACTAACTTAATAATTAATAGCCTGAAGAACCATAATAATGCGGTACCTTTAATGTTACCAAACGATTAATAACGGATTTTCAAAATAAATTTGTTTCGTACATTTCCGTTACTTTGGCAAAAGTAACGGAAATCAACAAGACAATTTTAGTTAAATCAATTATTCACCTTTTGACAACTTTACAAGCACACAATTATTACAAACAATTGCTATGATTCTGTTTATAAAATCTCTAGCACCAGCAATGCATGGCTACAGACTCCATATTGGATAAATTCAAACGTTGAAAGAGTCGTATCTTATAATGTGCCATTCTTGTTCAACGAAATTTCATCCTGTTTAAGAAATATTACCAGTGCTCATAAAATGAGAAAACCTATGAAAACCTGGATTTTGGGAATTATTTTAATGTAGTTTTTATTGTACTTTTTAATCATATAACGGTGTACTCTGTGTGATTATTGTATGCTCTGTTCTCTGTTGGCACTTAAGACACAACATGGTTTTTTAACCAATCAAACTAAAGTAATGCATTACCTTCATTAGTAAAGATATGTGAGACAGTATTTATGTCACTCATAATTGTTTTGTTTGTTTGTATTGTCCTTCAGTGCACACACAAGCCCTAGTAGTTTCGTACGTGCTTTGTCTTGTTTGGTGAATAAATTATTATTATTACTATTTCGAAAATAAACACAAAATTTATTGTGTTTAAACACAAAACAAACACACTCACTACACTTTGAGATTCTAAGATGGAGAAATAAGTACGGACAAAGAATGTAACGTTATTATATGCCTAATATTTTTAATCGTCCTGTTGATACATAATAGCATACTGAAACTAAAGTTAGAATTAAAGAAATTTTTATTATATGAATAATAAAATGTTTATAAAATGCACACCAAAAAAAATAATTTTTTGCATTATAGAAATGTAATAATTGCTAATTAATTAACATAAAAAAGTTATAATTAAAGACGATAAAAAAGTCTTAAACTTGATTCAGAACTCGGAATTATTCAGAAGTAAGGAATGTGTAGATATAATATATGATATAGGTTATATGGTGCTGTTATTTAATATATGGATGTATTGTAATTTGTATTTTTTTTTTTTTGTTGTGACCAGAAAAAACATGACGTTATCAGTACTATACATCTTTGTTGAAAAGACAGTTCGAATCATTATTTATACAGACAATCCTAATGAAAGACACACAAACAAATAAAAGAATAAGATTCCCACTGCGGACATCAACTGAATAAAGAATATCGAATTCAAACTACGGAATATTCTACGTCAGTAGAATAAGGATTATCGGGATTCCCACTGCGAACACATAGTTGTTGAAGTCCGTAGTGGGAATCTCGATAATCTTAATTATTTTGTTTGTTTGTGTGTCTTTCAATAGAATTGTCTGTATAAGTAATGATTCGTACTGTGTTTTCAACAAAGTTGCACAGTACTGATCACGTCATTATTTTTTCAAATCACAATATTTTCATGTAAACGGGATCCAGGCCCTGGATCTAACTACATCTAATGAAAGCTTCGGCGACTGCAAATGGGAAATCGTAGCATTTTCATGCTAACGGGAAATCACAACAATGCTCTGTAAAACTCCCATGTATGGTGGGCTGCCTAGTACCTTGTAAACTCAAAAGACAATTCTTATAATTTCATTGTTAAACTTCTTTCTATCATGATTCATAAATAAATCTGGCTCATTAATTTAAAAAAGAAGTCCTGTAGAAGATCTGTAGAAGGCCTGTAGTCCTGAAGTCCTGTATAGTCTGTAATCCTGTAAGTCCTGTAATTCTGTAGGGCTGAATTCCTGTAGAAGACCTGTATACCAAATGCACTAAAAGTTATGATAAATTGTACATCGATTGTCACTTGCTTGTAATATACAAGATATTTGAAAACTACTTTCTGAAATGTTTTCAATTATTGTATAAAAAAAATCGGTATGGATGTCTGGAAAACAAAGCTACTGTAGACGTGTTACGTAGTATAAACAGTATTGTCACTAAAGTCCTTAGCAAAGAGAAATATGTCGGAGCTGTAACGACAAACATGTACGGCAATACGCAACTCACGGAGACACACGGAGACAGTGCGCTGTAGTTCACCTTGCCTCTGTTAGGCACCGCTAACTACCGTGCACACGCGGGAGTTAGCACAGCGCCCAACAATCAGGTGACGAGTGAGTCCTATTGTTCAACCAGCAGGAACCGGATCGCATCAGTTCCATTGTTCTGGCTGCTATAAAAGAAGCCCAGATTGGAATGCTCGAGTTAGTTGGTGTTGTGTATCGAACTGAAAGGTTTGATACCTGGAACCTACGAGGGTCAGTGAGTCACGCAGAAGGATAAATTCTAGCTGATGCCTAATATGAAATCCTATGTTTGTAGTCCCCTAGCTGTATAAGTAAATTGGAATTGAGCCTTGTCTTGAAACTGATCGCCTACTTCCTTAGCAGCCTTACAGAGCTATTACTTTAGACTTGCAAAAAACTTTTAATACTTTAGAAAATGACAAATTATTTTTAAAACTAGATGAAACTGGTCTGAGAGGTAAAATTCTAGATATTAAAAAAGTTACTGAACAGATAGGCAAAACTGTGTTAAAGCTGAAGATAAAGTGATTGGTATAATATCAAACATTAACGATATTGGCAACATCCTACGCTGATTAAATTATTCAATATCAATTCATTTAAATTAAAACATATCATAACATAAAAGCATGACCTACCGAGTCGAGGACTCCGAATCCATCCACCCCCTCTCAAAACACACAAAACTAATAAAGCAACAAACAAGAAAGCAAAAAACTACAGGGTGTCAAAGGGAGTCTGAAAACCGTTTACTGAAGGAGCAGTAAGAACATGGTGTGGGAGAGAGTTCTGGCATACTGAATGCAGTGCCGAATGTTTAGTCTACAAGAATTGAATGGATTCCATACTCAGGTTATTCCAGAAGCAAGCACAAAGAAATTGGACGGATCGAGGTGAATGGGGCAGGGGATTGTGTTTAATGGCCCAACGACAGCTAGGTTGTTCGCACCAACCTTAGTCACAGTGCAGTGATCTGGGTTGCGACTGCGCTACACATTACAGAGATCTTACACAAACCCCAAACTGGATCTTAACATCTATCTGCACCTCCTGCAAAAATTAAACAACCCCAGACCGGAGGATAGAGTCATCGCCCAATTGGCGAAGGTAAGTCTTGTGGAAGATGGAAACGACGACAAATACCAAGATGATGACATTCTACAAGCTCATTAACGACCAAAAGTGGCCGATGACAATAATGACATTCAGGAGGAAATTCACACCACAAAAGGAAACAATGCGTTAGATTGGCATCACCAATTCGTAAACGGGCCAACACCACCACTTTTCGGCGACTGCCGCGACAAGCCGAGTGCCGAACTTGGGTAGTGGCTTTAATACCCCACAACATATTACCGTTTTCTTCATAACACAAGGCTTGCCAAGCAGCATGCAACCTCAGACGAAAAGTTGGATAGGCGTTCGAGGGAACAAGGAAGATCCCTTTCGTGAAGATCAGAAAGGGCCCCTTTCGCAGCTGCATCAACACGTTCATTCACAGCTGTCCTACCATGGCTCAGGATCCTGCAGTCAAACACAGTCTTCCAATGACCAGGCAAGTGTGCTAGCAGAGTATGGATTCACTGCGTCAAGGGGTTCGAGTGGTGTTCGATGCCAAGGACTCCAGGGCACTCATGCAATCACTGAAGGTGATAAAATGCATGCCCTGAATATCTATGGTAAAATCCAGCCACATTAGTCAGTGGAGAGAGAGTTAGCGATGCGATAGAGCCTCTTCACGCCTGTTTGAAATTTTATTACGACGGTAGGCTTAACGTAGTACGTGTTTTCCCAGCATCAACCAAAACGTTTTAGGGATGAAACGCTCTCAGAAACTAATCAGGTAAAGTATTTGGCCATACATAATTTTCATGAAATAAAAAAAAATAGTCGATCAGTATTTTTCAGCAGATCGCAAACTTTGACACTTGTCTTCCAAACGGAAGTAGTTCCAAGATGGCGGCGATGCCAACAATAGCTCAACGATGGCTTCTGCAGGTGCCTTTCGAGTTCACAAAAGCAAACTGTAATGAATGTCTACAGCCAACCGCGCCAACATGATCAAAGAAATCTATTCGTGGATTTGCAAAAGAAACACGATTGCTGGGCGGCGTGTTCGAAGGCTGCTGTCTATCGTTGCAGAACCGAGTTCAAAGTAAGTGTTGGTTGTTTGACTTTGCGCCACGCAAACGAAATACGAACAATGCATAACGCACCATTCTGTGGAAGAGGAAAAAATATCAACGAAATGGAGTTTTACGTAATGCTGACATGTAGGTTTGGCTGCAATAATGCTGTTGATATTACGGTGTTGTTGAACCGTGAACTGTGTGCATTAATTGAAGGGGCAAAAACACGGTACGATCACAACCGTTATTCATTCGACAGCCTTGCTGCGATGCACGGACACACGTACGTAAAAATGCGACGAATTTACGTTTTCAGAAATTCGGAAAAAGTTCATGATTTTTGTCGAAATGACGACATTGCAACTGTTGAAAAGTGACACGTGCCGTAAACGAATACGATTCTGTACCAAATTTCTCACTGACGACAATGAGACGAATGAGATTTGCAGTTTACTTTTCGTCGTAAACGTCAGCGTCACAGCTTGGCTAACCTGGCCTGGCCATTGAACGAGACGATAGGCTATTGTTTTAGGGTAGGAGGGGGGGGGGAGAAAGACAGAGAGAGAGAAAGAAGGACATTCATTATTGGAGGAAACGTGTTAATGCTGGCCACACGGAATCAGTGTTTGAATAGGCTTGTGATGAGTTTCGGAAAGTTTGACAACTTTGGCTTGAAATACGTAACGAAAGCGCAACGTAAGGAGTGAAGTAAGACATTCGTTACAGTTTTCTCCCCCCCCCCTCTCCATACACCACCGGCTTCTAACGCTCCATAAAACGGTCTTTTAAAAGGCCAAACGAATACTGCCTTTTTCAGGAACATTTTTGAAAAGAGAGAACACATTCGTAATGCAGAAATAACACAAACTATTAAGCATTTTAAACAAGTATATTAACAATAAACACAAGCTATAGTCTGCTTAAAAAATGTGAAATCATTAGCATTAAAAATATTCGCGCGAATGAATTGTTATACTATTCTGCATTATTGTTTGAGTTGGAGCTCGCGGATGAATACAGACAGATCAGTTGTAAGCAGGCTTTGGTCGCGTCGTTAACACTCTCTCCACTGACTAATGTGGGTGGATTTTAGCATAGGATCCATTCGACAGCCAGACCAAGTGCCAAAAGCTGTGGCGAAAACACAGAATAGCCAGATAGAAGACGATGGGAAACAGTCGGCGCCTTATGCACACAAGAACATGCCACGCCAACTTCTGAATTCCACCTATGAGTGAATAGCTGCGAATATCCGATGTACTAATCACACAGTCGATGGAACTCCTTGCGGATGTAGTACCTTGCGGGTGGAGTGGAAGTTAGGAGGACTGTCAGATGAAACGTGAAAGTGTCCCTTGGGACATGTGGTAAAATTGTCAATTTCGACGGACGTAATGATAGGATCAAGAAAATGGGGAGTTTGCTCAAGTCTATGGCGTGTAGTAAGATAAAACTACAAAATGACAGTAGTAGGCTAAGTTAATGGCTGACGAAGAATGAGTAATATGTAAGCATAGACAAAACTTGCTATCTGTCAATAGCTAGCTCACATATGAACAGCAATACTAAGAAGAATTTTGTTGATATAGATATAAGAAGAGCTTAGCTCAAAGTTGAAAAAGTAAATTTTTTTAAAATTCTGACGAACCAGAAGCCGAAGCAATTAATAAGTTTAGACAAACACCGGAAATTTGTTTATCGTATTCAAAATCTTATTACAGAACTAAAGCAAAATGTACTAATCCTATACAAAATTAAGAACATGAAACAATGTTCACAAAACTGAGTTTGTGTCTATGCTCTGATATATTCACATTTAAGCTATGGTTGTGAAAAATATGGATCAACTACTGACAGTTGTCTAAATCGCCTACAAAAATTACAAAACAAAACAATCAAAGTGCCCTTTATGAGAAATAACCAACCAACATAATTATTAGACCAACAACACACAAGTCTAAAAATTTACCAAAAGTTCGAATATCTTATCACAAATTATTACTGAAACAAGACTATAAAATTCTAAAGCGTAGAAATAATGTAACATTATGTGTTTCGTTGGAGAAACTCTTGTGCCAAAGACACATAGAATTTACCATACATCATCTTTTCAACAATTTCAAGCAAAATTTAGAAGCTACAGAGTCCACTACGTATTGAAAAGGAACTACAAAAATTAGTATCACCGCTCATAAATCACTGCAGTGCTAATTTGGTAAAATGACGTAAAACATGATGGCAGCGATGAACACTTATAGTCAACCAGAAATTATTCTGGTTCGGCAATAGGAAAGCTGAAGCTGTTCACTGCAATAAATGGACTAAACGAGGCATTTTGACACACACCACATTTCATGGCAATAGAAAAAAAATCCATGAAACTGTCTTAATATGCAAAACTGGCTCTCATTTCACACTTACCGTATTGGGTTTTCCTGAAATGTGTTTATTCTTTCAGTTCTTTAACTAGCTTATTGCATTAGGGCTCTCGGGAACTCTCGGGAACCAGAAAACGGTGATGGGTTTTCTTCTTTTTACTCCTAATCAAAGCAATTAACAAAGGTGGGGAGAAATAAGAGGAATCTTCTTGTGTTGAAATTTGGATTACTTAAGATGTTAAAATGCAAAATCGCCAACTTAAAAACGTGTTTTTTATTTTTTATTTTTGCAATCCATTTTTAAGCGTGCTGTTGTTGAAGAAAACAGCTTTCTAACTTTCTTTCTGTTTTCAATCCTCGTCTCTTGAAGTTGCCAAGTGCATGCATCTATGCAAGGCACCAGTTCAAGTTTTTCATTTTTGTATTTATTTTTTTTTTATTCCAGCCAATTATAATAAAATTAGAGTTGGAGGCTATTCGCATCGTTCATTTCAAAATGCATTTCCGACGCTCGAGGCAGAGACAGGCATTATTAATCACCACCATACAGTTTGTACATGGTTCTTTCTGCGTTTTAGAATATGTGCTTTCCGCTCACACTCCCACCTCCTACTTCTTCTCCTTTTCTCCAGATTCCACTTTTGCAGCTGTAAAATAGTGAGTGAGAGAGAATATAGGAGAGGGAGTTGGGTTAAGAGAACAGTGAAATTGAGCTGATACGAAAAAAAAATTCATCTCCTGGAATTAAATTGATTTTCGTTTTCGAACAATTACACACACGCAGCCTGCCTTAGGATTGGCCTCAGAAGGAGTCCAAGAACTTGGTCGTACGTTGCGTATTTACTCGTTTTGCCTAACTGTAGCCTCAGGTTGTTCTTCGAACTAGCTCGATTTTGTTTGTTTGAGATCGTGCATCGGGCGCCAGATTCGAGGAAGATAAATTCCTCGAAGAATGGCCTGCGAGATTGATAGTTAGAAAATTTGTTTTCTCCACTTAACTCATTGGAAAATCAATTAAGAAATCTGTCGCAGTATTGGACGAAATTGATATGGCTGAAGAAATGAATTGGGACGACGTTCAGTTAGTTGCATAATCGGACAGTCTTTGCTATTGCGGAAATATGAAGTCTAAATAGATCATTGTATAAGTTGGCATTTACAATGTCACAGCACCAATGAAAAATGAAAAAAAAAAAACTCAGGATTTTAGGTTTAATCACTTCACCAACTATGTAAACAGAAGGTAGGGTATAGTTGCCAAATAATGGGTATTTAGTTTCGGGTTCCAAGCTGGTACCGATACCGTATTTTCATAAATGGGAACTTTATTACTGGAAATCTACAGTAATAATCTAAACTAAGACTGTGAATATAAAGCTATCTGGCTCTAAAATAGTGTTGGAATGACTTTGTGAATTAGTTTAAATAACCAATGTATTGTACTCTAGTCCCCGTACCATATATAAAGCAATCCAGATGGTATTCAGTGACTGAAGTAGGTTTTCTTTAATTGAACACTAATTTACCGTATACCCTAAACGTTACAAGGCAAATATAACATCCCATCTAGCATCTTGACGTAACCCTACCCTTTCCTAAGTGTTGTATTCTGACTCCAGGAAGTTATTTCCTGGATTCTGCACAAACTATGGATTTTTATATTATAAAAACATATCTTTCATCAAAAATTACTGCCTATTGGTTGCAATAGCATAGCCCCCACTGCAATCATATTTCAGGCAAAAATAAAGATGCTAATCAGTTGTTTATTAAACCAGGATAATGAGCAACTAAAAATTGGTAAATTTACAAATATTCAAAGCAGTGATGAATTCACTATAGATTACTCTACATCAATTAAAAATCAACAATATTATATGTAAACAGCAGAAGAGACCTCTGCCAAACGGAACAAATTCAAATAGCTAAGTGTTTTTACATAAGCTAACTTCAGAATTTGCCTTTGCTTGCACCAACATAAACTGTCTTTAAGTAAATGATTTGAAATAGTAGACGTATCCAAATCTGTGTTTTCAGACATGATTCTAATGATTAGATATAGTGTAAAAAATATGGAAATGGCTATTGTTTGAAATTATTCTTGGGTTGATTCTTGTTGAGACAAATTGTAAAATTGTCGTGTAGAATGACTTCAGTATTTCAGTTTTGGGCAACGATGATGACAAATCGTGTTTTAGGAGCAGCCCATTCTTTACAGACAAAACAATAAAACTTCTTCTTACCACTTGCAAGCACATCGCCAAAATTGCTTAAAGTGACATTACTTTCCGTAACGTGACTGTACCTCTTTAATAATTACCCTCTCCCGCTACCCCCAACCCACCACCTGCTACCGCGACGTATAAGGCCACATGTGGTAAAAAAAAGTAACTCTCCACTAATCATTTACGTAAATAGCAAAATATTTTCTTGATGTTGGTTAAATACGTGTCTTTTGTTAGTCATTAAAAACTTAATGAAGCATTGACAAATTTGTTTCTAAGAACTAATCCTTATGGTTATTATGGCTTTGTTGAAATGAGGTGGCTCGATTAATGGATTTGTGTATTTCACTACAGTTTGTATTATGTAGCCCTAACAAATGGTTTATTTCCGTAACAAATTTATCCCTTGTAAACAAATTATTCCGTTGTAAACATTAATTGGTTTCAAAACTCACAACAAATTCTACGGTACCCATAAAAGAACGACATTTAACGGGGCTTCGTATACGTCCTTCATACAACACTTTACAAGCTCAGTTCAACTACACAAGCCCGAAACCAAACTAATTTTGAATATAGTTAACTACGAATTTGGTATGACTAAATACAGATGCAAACCTATTTACGTTGCCTTTTGCACTTATATGTCAGACTGCCTGAGCGGGGAATCGAACCCAGGACCTTTGAAACCAAAGGCTGAGGTCCTACCGCTGAGCGAGACTGACACGGCCTTAAAAGGAAACGACCATAGGCAGTATTTAACACGTGCATATATACAAATAAACAAACACTTTCCTATCGCCACTGGAGGGACGCTTATTTGCCGCGCCATCCTCCAAGTGAAACGAATGGAACACGGCCTTGTCAGTCTGGCTCAGCGGTAGGACCTCAGCCTTTGGTTCCAAAGGTCCTGGGTTCGATTCCCCGCTCAGGCAGTCTGACATATAAGTCCAAAAGGCAACGTAAATAGGTTTGCATCTGTATTTAGTTATTTCTTGTGAGCCTTTGGCTTTACCGTCTTTAATCATTATTTCACGTTTAAGTGTTCCATTCGTTTCACTTGGAGGATGGCGCGGCAAATAGACGTCCCTCCAGTGGCGATTGGAAAGTGTTTGTTTATTTGTATATATGCACGTGTTAAATGCTGCCTATGGGCGTTTCCTTTTAAGGCCGTGTCAGTCTGGCTCAGCGGTAGGACCTCAGCCTTTGGTTCCAGGGTTCGATTCCCCGCTCAGGCAGTCTGACATATAAGTCCAAAAGGCAACGTAAATAGGTTTGCATCTGTATTTAGTTATTTCTTGTGAGCCTTTGGCTTTACCGTCTTTAAACTTGGTATGATGTGCTGAGCACATTCAGTTTCTGTATGGAGGATCTTCGGAAGATTTATTCACTCCAAGCTGG
Organism: Lithobius niger; assembly: GCA_023313725.1. Taxonomy (NCBI): domain Eukaryota; kingdom Metazoa; phylum Arthropoda; class Chilopoda; order Lithobiomorpha; family Lithobiidae; genus Lithobius; species Lithobius niger. The sequence goes on along the minus strand of JAHWFP010222610.1, from coordinate 56,827 downwards.
AGCCCTGGTGCCGGAAAGAGAGCGACAATTTTGCCTGTCAATTCCAAGAGGATATTCCTAGGCTCTTTTACATGCAACAATCGACATAAGTGCGAGGCATTACAGGGTCCTTCCCTTCCCGAAATTGCATGCAGTGGTTGAAGTCAGGCTCAACCCAGGGATCCCTTGCATACGAGACAGTCGTCCTAACTATCAGGCCATCTTTCGCAAATAATTGGTTTAGGAAAACCCAAAGAAGTTATTTACGTTGTGAGTTTGGAAAATCCATAAAACGCTTCTACAATGCAGTTGTTTCTGGCTGGTAACTTTTGGGGTGGAACATTTATTAGGACTCTACGCAACATACTGAGATGAAATACATGAAAACGTGAAAGATCTGAAGTAGTCTTCATAACAGCTTTGCTTTGAGCTAATGAAAACATACACTAACGTTTCTGTTTGGTGCTTAAAGGAAATCTTGGGTACATTATTATTGAAAAAGGTCGTCATTTTTTAAATTAATTTTATAAGAGGCTTGTTGTCTACGTGTCAAGATTCGTTCCACTCTCCAATCTGCTATCTAACGTCTAGTAAATTGCGTCCAGTCAACTACGTACAAGATTAAGATTTATGTCAACGAACGTTTTCTAAGAAACGAATAGCTATTAAAATTCTAGAGATCAATTAAAGAAACGGGTGACAGGAAGGAAGGGTTTGACATAGAAGCGTTCATTTAGCCATTCAAATTGAGCTGCTGTAGCCTTTAGCTATGGGCAGCAAATTTGGCGTGGACCCAGCCTAGACTGTGAAGCTAACTAATAACTGTGGTCATCGTGGGTTAACGGTGGAAGACCTCACCCTAATTGTCTGAAGTGCTCTTGTCGACAGCTGGAAAGGGGACCCAGGCATAGTCCCGGCACCAGTCAGTACCAACCACGGTAGTACGAGAGTACTATACCAGTTTTTTTTTAGAGGCTATGGGAGCTACACTGTCGTTTATCATAAATATTATCTCGACCCCCTTGTGATGATGGAGGCTTGCCCAATTTTATTTCTTTTCCTAAATCGTGTAGGATTTCCTCAGCCTTGTAAAATGTCTAATGGGTTCAAAATTGAGCTGGTTTATTTACACCAGCTGTTTCATTCAGGCTCCATAAGTTGTGTTTATTTTTTTGGATTTTCGAGCATACTCTTCCCTTCCACCGTGATTGTGGAGTTTGCCCTTGTGGCGCTCATTTCTTTTATTTCTAACTTGCTGTTTCTGCAGGCAATTTTATGTTTTGTAATATTCAGTTATTTATTTCGTAATTAGTTAATAAACTTTTATTACTGCTAGTTTTCTTGCTGATTGTGTTTGTTACCTGCATTTTTTATGCTTTTAACAATGGACTAGCGGAGTCGATCGCTTCGCTCGCTCATTCCGCGTCGTCTCGCTACGCTCGAGGAGTTTTCATGCTACAACTCTTATGCTGCTGACAGACATTCCATATCTAAAAATTTCACCTAAATTTAAGGCTAAATAGGTAGTTTGCATTTGAAATATCCAAAATGCAACTCCAACAATCGTCCCATCAGCGAGCTGCACGTGTCTCATTATGAATGACGGCTGATTAGCATTGCCAGCCGTAATCGTACTGGCAACACTACGAGGCGCAACAATTGTGGACCATGTCAACTTCGAAAAATTCATTTCAACAATGGTCCAAAGGGGTTTTTCGTTTTTTTCGAGGGGAAAAATTTTACCTAGAACTACGAAAATACGCCTACGCGAAATCCGGATTAATTACCTGTCTTTTGACACCTTTTTCATATTTTTAGCTTTCCTACTTCAAGAGGAGAAGAGGTACATATATACCTACACACACATATAATATATATATATATGCCGACCGTAAGTTTTTAATGAATAAGATTGGACAACTGGACTTCTCTTATACCGCATGCTACGACAACCGAAGAGGAGACTTCACTGGTAAACAGCCAGCAAAGAGAGTCAGTGTGTTCGCGGTACAGTATTGAAGAAACAATATGGTACTCGAGCCTTCCCATACATTCGTTGTCACCGTTTTCGTTTGCAGTAGTCTTCAAATGGCTAATGCCGTCGTTTGTTCTCAAGCTACCGACATTTTCGCCTGGTTGTCCGTAATCTCTTCTACCTTCGTACACCAAGATAAGATGAGCATTCTGCTCCCGTCATTTAACTTTCATCACGTTATAGTGGTTTATCTGCTTGCAAGCCATTTTTAATTGATCGCTGTCTTGTGCTCAATGAATGCGTAATTCACTGATTTCCAGCGTATCATTGGGCTTTGCTATGTGTAGCTTTCAATTTGCCAATATTCTGAATGTTAAATAAGTATTAATTAATCGTGCCAATTTGTATAAATGTTTTTCTCAGTGGAAGAGTTATTCCGAGTGTTTATGTTAAAACTATTATTTTGATCCGACGATTAGTACCTACCGTTGACGTGCTCTTATTCAATGAAATTAGGACTTCACAACACCGCCATTGTGTCTATGACTGTGTTAGTGGGGACACGAGATGGTATTGAAGGCTGGTTTGTTGTACGGAGAAGGGAAGAAAATAATATTTTGACTCTCATGATTTATAGCAGGCTGTGTTTGAACCGTAGGTCGTCATGTTATGTAAACTAAATTTGATAGGTAAGTAAATTTGTTGTTATTGCAGGCTGCGCTACCTATTCTTACGTCTTGTCCAATTATAAATTTAACTACTTCCGAATCCTTTCCCGCTCTTTATGTGATGAATATATTACCCTGAGATCTCTCAGAGCACTGCTCAACTCTATAATTAATTCAACAATGCCTCAGTCTTGGGATATATCTAAAAATAGACTATTATGTGATAAATCACCAACAAAACAGTACACGAATCATGGTGATACTGACATGGTAGTACAGCATTATTTTGTAACATTGCAACAAGTGTATTGCTTTTTTGTTTTCATTGCAGTAATATATTTTTTTTTGCAGTTGTTGTGTTTCCGTTGCATTTGTTTTCATTAAGCTCATTTTGTCTACCAGAATGGCATAAGTGCACTTGACTCCCATGTGCAAAGCAAACTATTTTTGTTTAAAATTTACGAATCGTGACTTAAGTACATTACGTTACCCTTGTGGGTGGCAAAACTTATCCTCTAACTGCACAATTTAAAGTGACGTAAATTTAGTTCGTATCATTTACCTCAGATATATTAATTGTGCTTGTGGCAATGGTGTCTGTAGCAAGTACCGTAATGAAGGCATAAATAGCCTCATTAGTATGCATTTCTTAATTATCACTAAAGTCAAAACAGGAGCGGGGAAAAATACGCGAGGGGAAAACTTGTGGAAAACGAACATCATTAGTGACAGTCTGCAAATAATTAGAGAAAAACCGAGAATTATTACAAGGTGAAATAAAAAGTTGGAGAAATAAAAAGTTAAACTAGAAGTAGCCGAAATAAGAAAAACTTCTTGCGCTTTATTTGAAAGACTTATAATTTTCGTTCAACCTTTTTAACGCGATGGTTATTTACAGGAAAACTAAAGCGATTTACAATTTGTTACAAAAGAAAAAACAACGATTGAAAACCATTGCATGTACAATTTTAGGAACTTGGAGAAAAAGCCAGTTTGAGTGAATATTACTTCAAATAAGAGAAAAACAAAACAAAAAAACACGATCAGTGATACATACAGACGCAAACCTATTACAAATATAGCCGAACTATGTGTATTTAGCACTGTATTATTTATCACTGTGTATGATTGTAAATGGTTTGCAGCTATTACCTTTGTGTCGCAGTAATTATTACTGTAAAGATTTTAAATTAAAGTAAATTTTAGAATATTTTTTGGTTAAATTATGGTATTCAAATATTTGTTGCTCTTAATACCGTATTTTTACCGCGAAGATAGCTGAAAGCACTGGTAGTACTTTAACAGTAAATAAATGATTTGCAGTATCTTAATCCTAGTTTCACCGTCTACTGTAAAGTACAGTTTACCGTAAAATAAACTTAATGGTTCTTTTTACATTTTTAATCTTAAATGTTCTCTTTACATTTTTAAACTTAAATGTTCTTTCTACATTTTAAACTTAAATGTTCTTTTTACATTTTTAAACTTAAATGTTTCTTTTTCTTTTACCCGGGTGCACGGGTGGTTCCTTGGACTTGGGCGTCAGATTCGATAGGTGTCCTGGTCCCAGCTGTACACTACTTCTTTGGCTTCGTACATTTCTATTCTCTTTCTATTTCTTCCTATTTCTATTTCTATTTATTTTAAGGGTTGATAAAGTAACTACACAGAAATTTACAGCTAATGCGACTGGTAGTACAGCTGCCTGCAGTATTTTAAAAAAAAGGTATGAATGTCAGCTTATTCACAGCAACCCAACGAGCGACTAAAAAAAAAACTCATATTTCTTAAATCTTTTACATGTATGTGTAAACCAGAAAAATAAGGGTATCATCGACAACAGCCCGGGGTGCAGGCTTACCAGTAGGTACATTTTTATTGTCTGAAGGAGCGCCTCTTGCCACCATTCAAATTACCGGACCGAGGCTTCAGCCCTCAGGACAACCCCTTTCTGTGTTTGTCATTTGAACACCCGAAAGTGCAACTCTGGAAGAAAAAAGTATTATATCAAGAACTGTAGATTCACAGGCACGTTGAATCTCTTTAGTTCAGACAGACAGTTTGGATACCAGGCACAGTTGAGGGCATTCGCTATGTCTAAAGCCACGGCTAGGTAATGTTCACCAGTCAAATGTAACCTTTCTCCTCGAATAGTTTGCCCCTGCGCCTGGTACCCAAACCGAAAACGAGAGATGATTTTATTATGTTTGAAGTAGACTGTCTTGATGTCTGCACATTTCTGTCAAGAGCCATTCAACCACAGATAATAAACAGATCTGTCGATTACATGATTTAGGCCATAAAACACTGCACTACCCCAACAGTGAGATAGTGCTACTTTCTTCAGATACAGGAATGTCTGAAATGATGAGTTGCTCTTCTTTCTTCTAACGCCACAGTTCTTGTTTCCGCCACAGTTTAAAATTAAAAGTTCCATTAGTTGAGGTTGACATTGAGGAATCGCAGGCACTTGAAGATTATGTTTGGCGATGATCTCAATCTCTTTATCAAAGAACTAGATCAAAGTTTGGAGAAGAGAAATATGCATGGCGCCCATTGAAAAACTTCCAATTTGCTCTCCCGAGGTTATATTTAATCCTTTGTTATTCACTGGGATATCACTGAAGGTGATAAATTATTGATCACTGAGAGTGATTAGTTATCAGCGATGTGCCAGCGAGTGACGTATAAACCTTTGCAGTTTCATTGTGCCAAACCCAAAAACGGTTTCTCGGAATAGGAGGAGGGTAAGTTGGGATTGTTTGAAATCCAAATTCTAAACTAAATCTTCAATAATTACACCACGTGTGGTTTGTTGTGCATCATGCACAAGGAGCCCAGCAACAGACTTTAGCATTAAAAGCACCACACACTTCTTCTGAGTGTTAGATCTCTTCCATGGTGTCAAGAATCCTGTTGAGATCCGAAAGTCGAACAAGATGAACGATGTGCAGTACCATGCTCTTGCTCCCAAAGAACACTGAATAGTTAAAGATAGCTTACCCACTCTACTGAGACAGGGTAGCAAATTGATATTCTTACAGCAACATAGTACGGATAGGAACAAGAAGCAGTCGTGATTAGTACATACATGAGAAGATGTCAGTCAGGAACCGGTATGGTTTCTGGATAAGAAGAAAGCCGCAGTCGCAGGTAAGTTGGCAAGGCTTCTTGTACCTTACAAGTATATTAATTTGACATACTTTCAGTATTTTCTCGATCATCGTACGTGGCTTTCTCTCTGCCTCTGCGCAGTATTGGGTTGAGTATTGAACAGGCAGTGCTACTAGCATGATTGTTTGTTTATTTGTGTTTATTTGAGATTTTCTAACGTGAAGTTGTCTTTCAATCAAACTCCTCAGCTTTTGGTCTCCTTTGTTTCGTAGCATTGCACTTTCAAACGTGAGTATACCAAATAACTATCTGGTATTGATACGGTCTTGATACGTCGGTATTCTACGATGGCATTTCATAACAACGTAAACCATAAAAAAAAAAACATCGTGACGCCACTAGTACATTGTTGAAAGAATGTGTTGACCGAAATAAAATCCACTGCAAATTAACAAAACCAGCAGCAATGCAAAACTATAACACGCAACAGTTTGTTGGTGCCTCGACCAAAAAAAAATTGTTTAACATATAATTAACTAGCGGAAGCCCGTGCTACGCACGGGTGGTGTTTAATGCACCGTTAAAAACACTGGGACGATTTCCTTCCTCATGTGTTTTACGGAATCCCGTCTATGTGTTTTTGCGTACCCAGTCTATAGTTTGTTCTACATTATGTTTTCAGAAAACTGACTGGATGACGACTAGTTTCCTTGCACTACGAGTGCAAAAACATGAGGATATCACACTTGTAGACTCAACAAAGTTACTGATAGAGTTTACGAATGGCATGTTTACGGATTTTGTGCACTCGTAGTGGAAGAAAACGTGGCGTCATACAGTCAGTTTTCTGAAAGCATAATGTGGAACAAAGTATAGCAAACGGTGTTTTTCGTTTGCTTCACTCCCTCATTCAGCGTATCCCTTGTTCCGGAGTCCATACACTTACATTACATATGATGCTTTCCTGCAAAAATGGTTGGAATACGCGTTTGTATATGTGAAATAAATAAATACGCCTTTGTGCATGTGAAATAATAAATACACCTTTGTATACCGGCAATAAATAATTACGCCTTTGTACACCTGAAATAAATAAATAGGCATTGGAGACATTGTAAGGGAGGATTAAACAAACGAAGCTTCAACAATGAGTAAGAAGGCGAGCGGGCTCATTCTTCCCACGGTAGCAAAGAAAAAGGGCGAGCGACCGACAATGAAAACGGATATGTGCTCTATCAATACTTGCGGCCGTCTACCATCCTACGCTACAATTCGATTTTATTAATAAAGATTATTTACATGGCAGTTGTGAGCCGTTTTATTGTAGCAGGTTTCCCGCCTAGACGCGCGAGCGTTACTTTTACACTTAACTCCATCATTAATAATTTTTCTTTAGCCTTTTTGCTGACGTCTATTTTCGGATGGGTGTATGATTCTAGCTTTAATGTGTGTGGGGGGGGGGGGGGAGGGGGATGCATAGTAGCCAAAGATTCATTCGAAGGGAGAACGTGGAGGAAAAAGGCAAAGACCACAATAAAATTAACGCTCATTTACAAGAAATAGATTTATGTTTGCATTTATGCCTCTACGAATAAAAATAATTTTCAACCATAACAGGTGTAAAAAGGTGTAAATTACTATACATTTATTACGTTAAAAATTCTTTCCAAACTGCTTTTACAATAGAATTAATTTCTCGTTAAAACAAGTTTGTAGTCAATCCAATGTTTTTTCAATCATAGAATTACAAAAATATTAGTTAATTTGATTCATGTTCAAACAAGTACTATAGTTTATAAATGAATATTCTTTATGGCCGTAAGAGGCTGTATTATTGCATCCGATGTTGAATATTACAAACCCAGAATTCTCCGATTTACGAGATGAATTGAATCTTCATATATTTCAACAGGAAGGAAAGGAAAAGAAATCAAGCTGCCCAACTAAAGCACCACCCGAGGGCTATCGTAAAAATTGGACGCACTTAATTATCCTTGACGGTTGATTTGCATTTAATAATAAAAACAGAGAGAAGAAAATGCATAAAGTAAAATCCACTTTCTGTTTCCTTTTTCTTTCAACCAAGATTTAGGCTGCGTTTACAATATAAAAGCTTGTGCGTGAGCGTGGCGCTGGACGCATACGCCAGTTATGAACAAAGCAGTACGCGCGGACAATTCGGCTTGGCCCGCTCGTAGTATCGTCACGCTAAAGCAAACGCTCTTTCATTTACAAATCAAACGCGTGAGCAGGCGCGTGAGCTTGCTAATGCTGGCCGAAACTCCGTTCCAACTATGCTATTTCACAACTTCCCTCTTCTATAGCACCAAGAGTCGATGCCATACGGGTCAAGGTCACTGTAATTAAGATATCTGGCCGTTTATTTTGAGGATTCAACCTTTTAGCACACCACGTTTTCCTTTCTTGTGGTGCCTACGATGGAATCCGTTGATACTGCCATTTTTTTTTATCTCAGCATGCAACAACTAAGCGTGCGAGCGTCGCTTGGCGCTCACCATCTAGGTCCAGTAGATATTCGCGTGACGCTTGAAAATAGCTAAACGTGCGCGTTGGCCCACCTGCTCTACAATTGTAAATAGCCGCCTTAAGCGTTGAGCATGGGAAAAACTCTAGTTTCAAGCGCCGAGCGTCACGCGTACGCGTCGAAATCAATATTATAAATGCACCCTAAGCCTACAATATTTCCTCCACTCAACAAGCAACTGGGAAAGTTGCACTTAAAACTAATTTCTTTCTATTTTCTTTCCCATTTTCATTCGTTGGACGTGGGCGGTTATCACATTAATAATTTAATAGACTCATCCAAGGAACTAACATTGCCCTTGGTACCTCTTTTAAATCCAGTGCCAAGTTAGTTGTACGCGTAGATAGATAAGTGAGTTTTGAAAACAAGCATTCACCTTAATTGGATGCGACATCAGAAATACGGTATGACAAGTTGCGCTCAGCTGACGGCAGACATGAAAAAAGCAAACCTAATTCGCACAGGTTTAGACATTTCCCCCCTAAACGAATCCACACTTCCAGATAATTTGCTATTTTAATACGACCGCGTAGCAAAATTCTACCCCCAGGAAAAACGGTTGGCATCACGTCCGCCCGTCACTCGAGACAAATAAACAACCACGCACGCAGAGCTTGCGCCAAAGGTTCTCTTCTTCCTCCATCAGCCCCGACAATACCTATTGAGACGCCCAGTTTGTGTAAAAGGTTATATAAAACAAAATAAACAAGCAAAATCCACAAAGACATACCTCATAGAAACATATTAATCGGAAGCAAAGCACAAAAACTCAAAACAAGTAAAGATTCTGATCACAAAATAAATAAAGCCTAGGATTTACAAAAAGAAAATATACCTTCAGGACTCAAATAACAATGCTCATTGAAAGCAAACATCTCAGCCAGGAGACAACCAAGCCAGAAGAAGAAGAAGTAGTGGAAAGGTGCAAAGCTAATTTGCAATCTGTGTAGCTTACTACAAATACCCGCACGATGTTCGGCCTCGAAAGGAAAAGTAAAGGAAATCGCGAATCTCCGAGAAAAAAACCGACGTAGTGTTCTTAAACTTAATTAATCCCACTTACTACCATGGTGAAATGTAGAGGAGCCTGGCTGTTATCGAGCTACCGGGGTGTTACCAGGTAATAACATCCCGTCTCCTCGATAACACCCTTTCGTTATACGTATGCGTAATTTGCCGAGCTGAACTTAAAAAGATGCCAACTGATAGTTAATGACCACGGCTTTTAACTCGTACCAGGACTCTACTACACTACCAACCGGATCTTGGATGAAAAATAGCACACGCGACTAGGTTGGACAATAAGGCCACAGAAAGCACCTCTGATGCGATTAATTTGTCTTATTGCCGCTTTCTGTCTACTGAAGGCGACAACTAAAGTACAAAAAATGCTGTCACTCTTCCTTGAAACACTTTCTAGATAAACGAACATGTCGCTATTTAATAATAATAATAAAAAAATAATAATAGTAATAATAATAATAATATAATAATATAATAATAATAATAATTTATTCAGAGTATGTATACAAAATTCTAAACAACCAAGGCACGAAGCAAAACAATGCTTGTATGAGCTCTGAAGAGAAACAGAATCGAAAAAATACAATATTAACATACAATATTAATTCATACAATATTAACAGCATTCATTAAGTTGCTTGAAAAGACTTCCATATAAATTTTATATTTATTACAAATGAAGTAAATTATGTCACTCACACTAGTTTAGGTGTCCAAGTAGGAATAATTTTTAGTTGTTTATTAGCCAGTTCTTTACTGTTTTATTAATATTCTGTGGTCTTAGGTTTGTTCTTAAATTCAATGGTAATTCATTTAAAATTGTAGGAAGGACAAAAGCGATATTTCTTTTCCCATATGAATTTCTCCAGGGTGGGGTTTTAAGCCAAGCCGTATTATACGTGATGGTCTCGCAATTTTATTTTGTAATGCATGGTAAAAAAAAATTATTAATAACAGTTAATTTATATAAATTTCGGAAAGTTCAAATTTTGTGTTCCAGTATAAGCTATTTAGTTGTCTTATTGCTATTACCGCCAAAAAGTGTTTTTATTGCTTTATTCAAAATTTGTTGTAAGCGTTCAATATACCAGTTCGAAGTAGAGCCAAAGATTGTGCAAGCGTATCTTAATAACTGAAAGTATCCATGCTTCAAACAGCACACATTTAGTTTTTGGGTCAAGGGACTCTCTTAGGGTGTAGAGTGATGGTATCATACTTCTATTTTTTTAATGAGTGTATCTATATGTTTGGTGAACTTCCAATCTTCATCTATAGTAATTCCCAGGTATCTTAAGCTGTCAACCTGTGTGAGTTTTGGGCAGTTGCAGCTGAGCCTAGTGTCACAGTCATCTTCGTGTAGTTGTATGTTAAATCCATTGCTTTTTGGTGTATGTGAAGTTATGATATGCATCAAAAAACCTTTTTCTTTACTAATCAAAAGTTCGTTTTCGACAAAGTACTTATTTATATTATCAAAGACTTGCTGAAATTTTTTTTCATAGTGTCTTGATTAGTATTTATAGCAATTAAGAAAATGTCATCTGCATACAACGTCATGAAAGTATTACTACAAGTTAGGGGGGGATGAGGCTTAATGGCGCGTCGACAGCTTGGTCATTAGCGCCAACCTCAGTCACAGTGCAGTGGTCCGGGTTGCCACTGCACCACACATTACAGAGATATTATTCAAACCCCTAACCTTAATCTTGTCATACATCTGTACCTCCTGCAAAAATTGAAAAACACTGGACAGGAGGACAGACTTATCGCCCAATTGACGCACAATGTCATGCGGAAGATGGAAACGACGACGAAAACCATCAAGATGGCAACAATCAACAAGGAAGTGGCCGCCGACACCAATAACATTCAGGAGGGTCAACCCCCCGCAAAAGGAAACAGTGAGTAAGTCGAGTGTGACCAATGCGCAAACGGGCCAACACCACCTCCTCACGGCGACTGCGGCGACACGCCGAGTGCCATTCCTCAACAGTGCCTTTAATACAAGTTAGGGTGACATCATTGATATAGATAAGGAAGAGAATTGGTCCTAAAATTGAACCCTGTGGTACACCATACGTGATAGGTTGGCATTCACTTTGATTTTTATTTATTTTTACACTGCTCTTCCTACCTGTTAAATAGCTTTGTAGTATACCCAAAAATTTCCTACGAAACCCAACTTTGCATAATTTTTTTTAGAAGTACTTCCTTGTCGAGAGTATCAAAGGCTTTTTTTTAGGTCAATTGAAATTGCCCCTACATGTTTACTGTTATTAAGAGCTTGTGTTACTTTATTATTAATAGCATCAGGGCGTCCATGGTTCCTTTATCTTGTTGAAAGCCTTATTGGCATTCGTGTATAATTTTAAACTTTTTTTTTTAATTGTATTTTGTTGGCAAAAAACTTTTCAATGATTTTGTCGAGGACTGGTAATAGGGCAATTGGTCTGTAATTACAATACTGGTTATTTTCACCTTTTTTAAAAATTGGCCTAATAATTTGATGTTTTAGGTTAGTAGGCCAAATTTCTATTTTAATGATTGCCGAAATCAGGATGACCAGGAACTCAGCCGTTTGTTCCTTTGATTTAAGAAAATTTTCAACTAGGAAACCACCATGGCCGCATGATTTTTTACTTTAATTTGATTTAGGATAGCAAGTATTTCAAAAAATACTTCAATTCAATTATTTGTATTGTCGGTACGTTTCTAACAGAATGTCCATTCGACCGAGTTATGCTTCCTTTATTTTTACCCTTTTTTTTCTGCTTTCTTTAAGTTTGGAACCTCATTATGAAAGAAAGATGCAAAATTATTGCACACTGTTTCTGTGTTTTCTGGCTGGAAGGCTGTTTTAATAATTTCGTCTAGTCTACCTTTTTTTTTTTACCGATTTTCCACACAAATAATAATAATAATAATAATAATAATAATAATAATAATAATAATAATAATA
>JAHWFP010222610.1:0-44554 GCA_023313725.1 Lithobius niger | reverse complement strand
TAATAATAATAATAATAATAATAATAATAATAATAATAATAATAATACTTTATTGCACAAAAATTCTCGAAGCTTGAGAGCTTGTATGAGAGGCAGCACATAAAGACAAAACAAAACAAAAACAGAAAAAAAAAGAAAAAAATAATCATAACAATACAGAGTAATATTAACTTGCATCAATTTGTAGTAGGCTAGTGTAACATTCTGCAGGTTATCCATATATTCATTTATTTATTTATTTATTTATTTATTTGTTAAATTGTTATAATGCATTTACTTTAAAGGTTTTTAGTTTTAGTTTTTAATTTTCTAATGTTGTGAAAATTTATACAAGTCAGGATTTACCATCAATCCGCACTTGGATTCCCCATTTAGAGAATCAAGATTTCTTAACTTTTTTTTTTAATGTATATTTTTTTTTATTACATGGTGTAAAGACTTTTGAAATATGAGCCTTGTTAATAAGAATTCTTTATTCAGTAAGAATCCATTCTTTAATTATCTTTTTGATGTTGTTATGTGATAATTTGTCCCTAGTATTTTTTGGAATTTCATTTAAAATCGAGGGAACAATATGCGCATTGCATCTCTTGCCATAGGAATTCCTCCAAGTTGGTGTTTTTAACCATGCATTGTTATTTCGTAGTGGTCTGTCGATTCTTATTTGATATGTTTTGTCAAAGAAATTGTTGTAAACAATTGTAAGCCTATAAAGGTTCATAAAAGTTAGTAGCCTATTTTCGCGTGTTACCTCCTGTGTGGTTCCTGTAAGTTAAAAAGTGCTTTGGCTGCTTTATTTAAGATCCTTTGTAGGCGGGTCAAATGACATGTGGAAGTGGAACCAAAGATTGTACAAGCATACCTAACATTTGACATGACCCAAGCATCAAAAAGACAAATTTTGCAGTTTTTATCCAGGAAATATCTTACCATGTAAAGTGAAGGAATAGTTGCTCTGATTTTTCGTATAATTTCATCAATATGTTGGTCGAACTTCCAGTTGTCATCAAGAGTAACTCCGAGATATTTAAGATTAGATACTTGTTTCAGAGATGTACAGTTGCATGGAGCTGTTAAGGAACATGATACAGAATGTGAATATATTTTACAGTTAAGCCTGGCAGTGTGGGAAGTGGTTATATGCATGAACATTGTCTTTTCTTGACTAATAAAAAGTTCATTATCGCGCAGGTAGTTACTTATTTTATCGAAATCACATTGTAAATTTTTTATCATAATGTCCTGCTTTTTGTGAATAGAAAGGAGGAAAATATCGTCTGCATATAAACAAATGCTCGAATGGAGAGTAATCTCAGTAATATCATTTATATATATAATGAACAAAATTGGGCCTAATACAGAGCCTTGCGGGACTCCATATTGCATTCTGTACCAATCACTTAGATCCTCACCAACTTTCACGCTACTTTCTCTTTCCAACAGGAAACTTAGTAAAATTCCCAACAGTTTACCTCTAATGCCAATGTTAAATAATTTTTTCCCAAGAATTTCGATATCTAGGGTATCGAATGCTTTTTTCAGATCGATTGCAATTGTACCTACATGTTTGCTATCATGAAGGGCAGTGTTAATTTTATTATTAATGTTGCTTAGGGCATCCAAAGTGCCAATTTTGGGTTGGAAGCCAAATTGACACCTGTTTATAAGTTTGTATTTTGAGAGAAAGCCTAAAATTTTGTTTGCAAAAAATTTTTCAATGATTTTATCGAGTACAGGAAGTAGTGCAATTGGTCTATAGTTACAAAAATCATTTTTTTTTCCCTTTTTAAAAATTGGTCTAGTTATCTGCCTTTTAAGTTTAGAAGGCCAAATTTCTGAGTCAATAATGACAGAGATGAGTGCAACCAAAAATTGCGCTGTTTTTTCCTTTGATTGAATAAAATGGTCTAGGAAAAAACCATCATAACCGCAGGAACTCTTTATTTTTAAATTATTAATAATCGATATGATCTCAAAATGGTTTGGTTTAATAATCTGAATTGTGTTGTTTATCTTATTCATAACAGGGGCGTTATGTGCAATCACTTTTTTATTTATGCTTCCATAAGAATTTAAGTTTCTCCTGGCCATTTGTATTTTTTTCTGCTTTTTAAATTCTGGAACTTCCTGTTTAAAGAAGCAAGCTAATTGATTAGCAATAACAGAGTTGCCGACAAGTGGGAAAGACGAACGAATTGTTTCATCAATATTATTTTTTTTACTTTTTTTGTTAGTTCTACCACCAATTTCGTTTATTTTTTCCCAAATTTTAGCGCTGTTATTTTTATTTTTTTTGAAATATTGTTGGTAATAATTTTGTTTTGCAGCTTTTATTTCGAGGTTAAGTTTATTTTTCAAGCTTTTATAAAGTTCAATTTGCGCAGTAGGAGGGTTACATTGTTTAGATAATTTAGACCACATTTTATTTTTTTTATTTTTTTTTTTAATAGTTCATGGTTCATCCATTCTGTTTTGTACGTTTTATGCTGACCTTGTTTTGGTTCCTGTTCAGGATTTTTTTTAAATCTTTTATTTCTTTCATAAATATTATTTATAGTTTGTTCAATTGCCTCATACATCAGATTTGGGTCCTTAAAGTTATTTAAAAATTCCCAGTTTTGCATGTTGAGTTGCTTGATAATTCCTTTTTGGTTGAAAAAGGTATTTACAACCTCGGATTCATTGTTTTTGGCCAAAAATTTTGTATCCTTATTATTACATAGTTGGATAGCTGTAAAATAGTGGTCTGCGAGCTTGATTTTGACCACGAAAGATGCACAAGTCCAAGATTTTGGTTTTCCGTAAATCAAATCAATACAAGATTTAACAACTTTATTCTGCCTGCATTCTTCCCGAGTTGGGGAATTTATGAATTGGGAGAGTCCATAGGATGCCATAAAATTCTCAAATTTCTCAATATCATATTTTTCTGTATGATCCTGAAAGCCCTCCAAAACATTCAAATTAAAGTCACCAATCAACAAAATATTGTTATTTGACTTTTTAGTGTTGAGAAGCATTTTTAATTTTTTTTTTAAATTTATCCTGCTTGATGATGGTTTCCTATAAAGGGCTATCAATTCAATACATTCTTTTCCTAAATTAAAGGTGCAGATGATAGCGTCATTTTCATCAATTTTTATGTTGGTACAATTGATATTATGTATTTTTAATTCATTTATGAAAATTAAAATACCACCACCTTTTTGATTTTTTCTGCAATTGATGTATTTGGTGTAGTTCTTCATGTTAAAAAGTTTCGCCTCATCTTCATTTAAATTAATTTCCGTGAAAATAATCACATCCCAACAAATTCCTGCCGTTTCAAATTCTGCAAGCCAAGAGTCCCAGTTAAGCTTGCAGCTTCGAATATTTGTGTGTATGCACTTAATTTTCTCGGCTTCATTATAAATCAGACATTTCTTTAAGTCATCAAAGTTATCGCACACACTGTTTAAATAATCCCCAGAATCACTTATTATGAAGATGCTTGTGTGTCTGGTTCACTTGTTTGCTATGAAATTCCTGAGGCTTGTAAAGTAGGTTTAGATGTGGGTGTCTTTTTCACTATTTTTTCAAGGTCTTCTTCAGTTTTTATGTGGTGCACAAATCTTGATTTTTCGTTTTCTTTGACGTTTATTTTGCCGTTTCTGAACCATATATATCTATGAGTGCTCTGTAACTCTTGCTTTGTTTTCCGTAGGAGTGTTTTATAGAAACTGGTCAGGTGCTCGTTTATAAAAATTTTTTCTTGATTTCCATTTCCAAAGACGTCGTTATTCGTGATATTTTTATTTTTTTTCTTACACTCAAGCCAATGGTCTCTGTTAACTCTGTTCCTAAATTGTATCAAAATTGTTGGGGGGTTCTGTTTTTATTTCTTGATGGGAGTCTGTGAGCTTTATCGATCCAAGTGTCACGGAACTCATGAACGTCGATGGTGTCGGCTAATCGATATATAGTGTCTCTTAAGTCTTCATTCTGTTCGGTTTCTACTCCAAATATTTCAATGTTTCTGTTTCTGCTATATTGCTCACTTTCCTCTTGGTTTTGCTTGATTGTGTTTATTGAACTTTTTAGGTTTTTCAGATCCTGTTGCTCAATAGGTTCAGGATGGTTTCCCACTGTTTGTTTTGTCTTCTTCTCCATGACTTCTATTCTTCTTAGTAGTTTTTTGTTTTCAGCTTTGATCTCATTCAAATTTTCTTGTATTTGGTCGTATTTCTTGTTCACAAACTCAATACTAATCAGTATCTGATCGTTAGATTTTGCCACTTCGTCCATTTTTTCTTCCAGTTTACTCAGTTTTTCATTTAGTTTCATATTATAATTCACCTGAGCGTCGTTATCTTTCCTTTGTTTCTCATAGTTTTTTTCTTGTGTTTCAAGTTGGTGAATTATTCGCTCGTTTGATTCGATTAAATGGTTCATTTTTCTTTCCATTTTTTCTGAAATTGTTGCAGTTGCTTGCTTTTCCAGGTTCGCTGCGTCATCTAAGTCCTCCTCCTTGTTGTATGAATTTTTCTTGTTTAATTCGTTTCTTTGACTACGGCATCGTTTGCATATCCATTCTTTTTTTTTAGCATCACTCATACTGGTAATTGTCGAGCTAGCCGAGCCTGAGCATTTTTTTTCGTAATGTATTTTTCCATTACACAACGCACACGTGAGGAAATCATCTTCGTTAATGTTCAGCTTGTTTTCACATGCTCCGCATCTAGCCATTTTTTTCCGAACGCCGGACAAACAGATAAAAAACTTGGTGTCAGTCTCTAGCCTCCGTAGTTACACTTTGCGCCGCACAATGTGAAAGTTCAGACAGCACAATCTGGCTTCCGTAGATTGGGCGTCGTTCCATACACCCTTCAAACTCGTTGAAAAAAAGGCACACAACACACAAGATCACTCACTGTTCGGCTAAATCTATTCTTAACAATAATAATAATAATAATAATAATAATAATAATAAATTTATTTGCGAAACAATGCTCGAAACTTACAAGAAGTTTGTGTGAGCAGCAAATACATACAACCATCAATAAACAACAATAAATAACACAAAAAATAAACAAGCATTTTACACATAGAGAAAAACAAAAGGAAAAATTATATGATAGTCAGTTCTCAGGGTTCCCATTATTTAGGTTAATTTTCATTGCACAACAGTTTTCTATTATCATTCACAACTCTTAACTTCTTTGTTATGCCATTTGTATTAAGTATTTCTTTAGTTCTGTTACAAGTTGAGATTTGTTGTTAAATGTATAATAATAATAATAATAATAATAATAATAAATGCTTTATTATATTGCATAAATACAAAGGCACGAAGTTCACTTGAAACTCGTGTGGGCAAACAATATTTTCGATAGTAGACCTTTTTAAATTCTTTTAGTGTTAAATAATGAAGCATATTCTCTGGTAGTTCATTATATAGTTTTGGAATTCCTTTCTACTCTTTCCATATTGATTTATCCATGTTGGAATCTTTAATGTCTCATTTATTCCTCTTGGTCATATTAATGTAGGGCCTATTAGTTGGTTTCTTGTATTTATTACTAAAATAATTTTTTGTTAAGATAATAAAGTTTTTTAACTCCTTTATTTTCATTTTTTTTAAACAATGTCAATGTGTTTTTTTTTATTTATCGATTTGTCGGCAAACATCACTTTTACTAATTTGTTTTGTATTTTTTGCAGTTTATTTATTAAATATTCAGGTGCATGTCCATATATTTCTAGTCCATATCTTATATTACTACTTATCCATGCTTCATATGTATTTTTCCTTTGCTTATGATCCAATATATTTATAATTTGATAGACTTTTGGTATTATTTGTCTTAGTTTTTCAATTAGCCCAACAATGTGTTGTTCGAAGTTCCAATGTCTATAAATTTCAATTCCTAAATATTTAGTTGAATGTTTTTTCTCTCTAGTTTTACACATTCTTCACTACATTCCTCTTTATTATTGTGAATTAAGTTTTTGCAATCCCCATAATGCTTTCTTAATCCAAATTTATTTTTTTAGTTTCATTTTAGGCACTGTAATGTCCATTTGTATTGTTTTTTCTTTGCTGATGAACAATGATTTTCCACAAAGAAATCATTTAGTATATTAAAGTCATTCTGCAGGTTGTACATCAAATTGTCATAATTACTATGTATAGAATCAAAATTGTATCGTCAGCAAATAAATATATATATTCGTTTTTTTTCTATCTTCGTTATAATAATAATAATAATAATAATAATAATGATAATAAAAGTTTACTGCCAAAGAAAGGCAGAAGAGGTAGAAAGGGTGCATTAATGTGCCACTAACCTCAACCGTGAAATATTAAAACAAGCACATTAAAAAGTAAGTCAATCAACACAATGTATCATGGCTGGCCACAACCAATAAAAGAATAGTTTAGAGTGGCTGACTTACTGAAAAGTGATTGATTTACTAAAGAGCTTTGTTAAGGCGAAAAATTTATTAGATTTGTGGCAAAAGGCTATACGGAAATTTATTTATTTGTAAGTGAAAGCTATTTTCCGAGTGATTACTGGGATTAAGTTAGTGCAATACTAAGATTTTTGTTAGTTGCCGCTATTTGGCAGTAGATGGCGGGACTCACCATACAAAAATTAAACATTTTTACGAAAATTGAAAGCGCTGGCCCAAAAAGAGGGTCATAAAAAGGTTTAGGCAGTTACGGGAAAACGCATGAACATATATTATAATGAAATTTGATAAAAGGATAACTCTTCGAAATTAAAAAAAAAAAGACCTACAGTGTTTGACTTAGATAAAAGTTTAAAATTGCGTCCAAAAACAGTTTTTAGCTTGTAAACTATTGGGATCTTTTATTGATGAATTACCCAAAACTTAATGGAGGTGAAGGTGTGTTCCGTACGTACTATGGCTGGCAATAGGATGGCTAAGATGTAATCAAGATAGTCGTGGTTGGGATTCGTCTTGTGGTTTATTCAGGAATAAATGTTTGTAATGATGTTCAAAGAACGTAATGGGCGGCTGACTTGCCATATTATGAAAATGAGTTTAAACTGTTAAATTATGCTACTTTGAAGACAGTCTCGATTGTTGCTGAGGCGTAAAGATTTGGTTTACTTCTTTATATTATGCTGTTGTTCTTTTTAATTTTTTTTTAGATTATGTTACTTTGAAGATGCGTACGTTGCAACTGAGGCGCGAAAATGTGGTATACTGCATTATGTTATGGTGTTGTTCTTTTAATTTTTTTAAAGGTGATGTTACCATGAAGACGTCCACTTTGCAACTGAAGTGCGAAAATTTGCTGTACTGTTTTATGTTTTACTATTGTTTTTTTTTTTCTTTTTAAAATGTTGTTACCTTGAAAACGCCCTCATTGCAACTGAGGCACGAAAATTTGGTGTACTGTTTTATACTTTGCCATTGTTCTTTTTTTAAGGTTATGTTATGGTGCCTTGGAGTCGCCCTCCATTGCAACTAAGGTTGATAGCTTGGTGTACTGTTATATATTTTGCTGTTGTTATTTTTTATTTTTCAAAAATTAAGTTACGTTGAAGACGACCTCCATTAGAACTGATACGCGACAATTTGGAGTACTATTTTATATTTTACCGTTGTTATTTTTTTCTTATATGTTACCTTGTCTTACGGATTTATTATTTGGTAATGTTGTTTTTTCTTTCTTTTTTTAAAGGTTGTTACCTCAAGGATGCCGTCCGTTTTAACTGAGGCGCGAAAATATGGTGTACTGTCATACACTGTACAGTTTGCTGTTCTTTTAGTTGGTTGTGTTACGATAGCTAGAGGACACCGTCCATTGTAACTGAGGCTCGAAACTTTGAAGTACTCTTTATATTTTGCTCTTGTTCTTTATTTTTTTTAAAGGTCACCATTGCAACTGTGGCGTGAAAATTTGTTGTTCGTAAATGCGATATGGTCGGGGACAGATCCTCCGGTAATCCTCTCACCGCCAAGGAGATTTTCTTGTGTGACGTCGAGGTTTCCTTGAGTGATCCGAGGTTTTCCTGAGCAAAATGGGAGGGCTTTTTGAGTAACGTCGAGGTTTCCTGGAGTAATACGAGGTTTTCTTGAGTGACGTAAAGATTTTCTTGTGTGACGTCATGGGAGGTTTCTTGAGTGAGAAGCAACAGGAAGCGACGTCAAGGCAAGATTTACATGAGTGCCACCAGGATACATAGTGGCGATTGCAGGGAGGTTTACTTGGAAGCCGGAATTGCCTTTTGCTAAGTCCTCTCCTCCTGGATCAGGGAAAATTGGCTTCTAGCAGTTTGGCCGGAAGTGATGTCAAGGTTTACTTTATACAAAGTGTTTCTAAACCCTATTCCGAAACTTTAAGGATGACTTCTACCATACAAATGAAGGTTAAAAAGTCCTATAACCATGGGTCCGGAAATGCTTCCTAAGGGCACTGCGGCTCCTCGAAGGTGGCTCCTAAAATCCCCTCCTAATTTCGGAAACCGTTTGAGCCACAGCAATATGCCTTGGTATGTGAACTAATAGTAATAACAACTATTATTCCACTGTATTAGCAGATTAAAAACACCTAGGGAGGGGCAAAAATGGGGGGGGGCGACGTATCCCCCCTTCTGTGTATCATTCAACGTCTTTTTCAAGTTAGAAATGGATTATCCAGAAAGAGGTATGCAAAACGACCCTCTTGTGGAAAACCCGTGGGACAAACCAGTTTCAAGACAATGGAAAAATGGAAAATGGATTTGCAGAAAACACTGCGTAGTTCAATAATTTGAACGAACAAAACCTTGTTATACGCAGTCCACAGGATCCGGTTGACCTTCACAGGCCAAAAGTGGTACCACTGAGGACTTTGGTTACATCCGGTCAACCAGGACCCAACAATGGTCTCTGCCGCCCCCCCCCCCCCTCCCTACCCCGGTCCCAGGGAAAAACTTTATGCGAACAGCACAAACATCAAGCCTGACGTTGTCTCACAGAGTTAAAAACAAATTACGGAACGCTACATTTAAATGAAGTATTCAAAATGTCCTCCACCCCGATGTGAGCATCTTGTTTAAGATCTTGGCAAAAAATTGGTAGTGATCTTGCAAGATCCTGCAAGATCATGCAAGATCTTATCTAAGATCTTGACTCAACTTGGCAAGATCTTACCTCGTCTTGGCAAGATCTTGCATCATCTTGGCAAGATCTTGCCTCGTCTTGGCAAGATATTGCATCATCTTGGCAAGATCTTGTCTCGTCTTGACAAGATCTTGCCTCAGTCTTGACAAGATCTTGCATCGTCTTGGCAATATCTTGCATCATCTTGGCAAGATCTTGCCTCGTCTTGACAAGATCTTGCCTCGTCTTGGCGAGATCTTGCCTTCATCTTGGCAAGATCTTGCCTCCGTCTTCCCACCACTGATAAATTCAAATATCCTGACAAGAACATCATATTAGCTTCGTTGCTTTTTTTTTTTTTTTTGCTTTCACCAAAAAAGGTCCAATATTAATTTTTTTATTTCCTTTTTTGTCATTTTCATTTTAATTTTACTTTGGTTTCCTTTGCGCAATAACGCGATACGAAAAAGATCGAAAGTAAAAAAAAAATCTAAGGAAAGCAATATGGAAAACAAAAAAAAGCAAACTAAAAAGGAAATAAAACAACATAAAACATTTTTTTCTGGGGAAGGACTTTATAATAGGCCTATTTAGTGATAACAGTAGTTTATAGCCTAGCGCTGTTCCGATATTGATCCGTTTTCAACCGATACTAGGTAACCTTTTATAGATAAATAACAAATTCGAAAGAATGGGTCCGTTGGATTGTGTAATTTTTTGTTGATCTTATTGCAACTGTCGTGGTTTACATTTTTTCAGTTCGTGCAGTTTCAATATCTCATTGCCTTCGTAATTCACTATTTAAAAAAGACATTGCAATGAAGAATATTCAATTGCATGACTTTTCAAAAGATAATTAAAGGCGGAAAGCCGAAGGCTCAACAAGAGTTAAATAAATACAGATGCAATTCTATTTACGTTGCCTTTTGGACTTATATGTCAGACTGCCTGAGCGGGGAATTGAGCTCACGACCTTTGAAACCAAAGGCTGAGGTCCAACCGCTGAACAATACTGACATGTAACAGTATGGCTTAAGAGGTAGGACCTAGGCCTTTGGTTTTAAAGGTCGTGGGTTCGATTGTCCGCTCAGGCAGTCTGACATATATAAGTCCAAAAGGCAACATAAATACGCTACTAAATAGGTTTGCATCTGTATTTATTTAATCTTTTCAAAATAGTTATCACTAGTAAGGCCGCACAAAGTAAAATACATGTTTATCAGCCTCCAAGATAAGGCATGCGTTTTTTTTTTAATATACTAAAAATTACCAGTATTACCGAATACCAGTATTCGGAGTGAGTTTTTGAGAGACACCTGTTATTCGCCTACAGCAATTTTTGGTTTAGCTGAAATATATACCAAACGTGCTCTATCTGTGTCCTGATCACAACCCCAAAATTTTTTTTTTAAATATTGTTTCGTTCCCCCGTTCCAACTGTCATTAGCAAGGGACACGGCATTAAAATCTAACGTATCACGATATCTAGGAAACCCGACAAAATTAGCGTCATCAGACAAAATCTGACAAATCACGTAATTTGTTGTATACTTTCACCTAAAAACACGCTCTTCAGACAATTTTACATTATGGATACCTGACCCTTTGGTAGATTTTGCGTGTAGATTTTGCGAAGAGGTTTTCGAACAGCGTCACAAAAAAATCATTTAAACAGACCGATTTTTTCAAAAAACTTCAGACAAGTGGCCCACTTTTTTCTACTTATATGCGTGCTAGGCTACCAAATGTTCTATATGTAACAAGTTCTTGGCACACCCCTGAAGTTGGCGCACACACCTCATAAAAAACCAATTTTTTTTTAACGATTCTACAAGTTTAGCCTACAGTTTTAATTCAGCCAACTCCAACTAAGTGGGCCATTTTCAGTTTGCAGTTTGGAATATTTTACCAAACATAAATATGAGACAGTTTTTCTATGAAAATGTGCACGAATGCCAAAAATCGAACAACAGGGCTGTATAGTAAATAAGAATGTCGTACAAAATCAACCAATATTTTTTAGGCATCTGAAGTTTTGAAACATTTAGCCTCAAAATGCAGCTATGTTAGATTTGAAAATAAAATTGAGTTTGGACTGGTTTTACTAAAAAAAATTCAAGGACAGCCTACATCAAGTACTAAAGTTATGTTTTCATAATGGGGAAACATAGGCCTAATTAAAGGTAAAACATTTGGCATCTGTAGGAAGTAGGCTGAATAAAACTAAACTTGTAGAATCGCTAACAAAAATTTTGTTTTTCATGTCATGTGTGCGCTAACTTCAAGGGTGTGCCAAAAATGTGACACATGTACTAGTATTGGTAGCCGAGTACACATGTAGGCTAATTTGAAAAAGTGTTGCGCTTGCCTGAAGTTTTGTGAAAACTCGGTCCGTTAAAATGATTTTTTTGAGATAATCGAAAACCCCTCTGCGCCATTTACTAAAAACAGCTGGAATGTGGCAACAAAGCCAAATTTTGAAAAAAATGACTTTTGGGTTGTGATCAGGACACTACAGAGCACATTTGGTAAAAATTTCAGCTAAATCAAAAATTGCCATTTTTCCTGTCCCATAGGAGATGTATCTGTCTTTCATAAACTCACTCTTTAAGCGTGCGGTTAAGGACTTTTCTGATGTGGATGAACTTTCCACTCATTTCACTGATGTGGTCCTTGCTGCTGCTCATGCTACTATCCCGCGTACGTCCACACAGCCGCGGCGGGTTCCTGTTCCGTGGTGGACGCCTGCTTGCGGGCAGGCCATTCAGGCCCGCCGGCGAGCGTTGCGTGCATTCACAGTCAGCCCGACTACTGGCAATTTATAGCGTTTAAGCGCTGTCGTGCCCGTGCCAGGTATGTCATCCGTGAGGCTAGGCGTGCTTCGTGGACAGCTTATGTTTCGTCGATCACGCGCTCCACGCCTTCTCAGCAGGTGTGGCGGAAGGTGCGCCAGATCTCGGGGAGGAGCGTGCCTTCCCCGGTTTCACAGCTGAAGGTGGCGAATACCGTGATCTCTTCTGTGCCAGATATCGCCAATTGTCTTGCGTCTGCATTTGCGCGGGTCTCGAGTGATGACCATTATGATCCTGGTTTCCTCGGGATTAAGCGTAGAGAAGAGGCTCGCTTTCTTGACTTTCGGTCCGATGGGCTAGAGGAGTACAATTTACCATTTACCTGGCAGGAATTTGTTTCAGCTTTGTCCAAGTCGCATGACTCCGCCCCGGGGCCTGATGGTGTTCACTATCAACTGATGAAACATCTGACCCTTGCCTCCCAGCAGTTCTTGCTGGGGATGTTCAACCGTGTGTGGGCAGAGGGCTCTATTCCAGTAGCGTGGAAGTTAGCAGTGGTCATCCCGATTGTAAAACCGGGCAAAGACCCTACTTCTCCTTCCAGTTATCGCCCAATCGCTCTGACTAGCTGTGTCTGTAAACTTATGGAACGGATGGTCAGTGAGCGGTTGGTGTGGGTGTTGGAATCACGGGGATTCTTATCTGCGTCCCAGTGTGGCTTTCGACGGTTTCGGTCAACTATCGATCATCTAGTTGCCCTTGAATCAGATGTGAGGGAGGCTTTTCGCCTGCGTCATCATCTGGTTCAGGTTTTCTTTGACTTGGAGAAGGCTTATGATACGACCTGGCGTTATGGGATTCTCCGTAATCTCTATAACTGTGGCTTGAGGGGACGGATGCCACTGTTGCTTTCCGCTTACCTCTCAGGCCGTTCTTTTCGTGTTCGTGTCGGGGAGACTCTTTCCCGCCCGTTTGTCTTGGAGAATGGTGTGCCTCAAGGAGGTGTTCTTAGTGTCATCTTGTTTGCTATTGGGATCAACCCCATTGCTCAGCAAGCTGCTGTTCCCCAGTCATTGTTTGTCGATGACTTCGGCCTGCGCTTTCGGGCAGCTCGCATGCAGACCTGCGAGCGGCAGCTACAGCTGGCGATTAACAAAGTCCAGACCTGGGCGGTCAGTAATGGTTTCCGGTTTTCTCCGGACAAGACTGTGTGCATTCACTTTTGCCGCCAACGAACGCTGCACCCAGATCCTTGCCTGTACTTGGGCCAGGCGCAGATTCCTGTTGTCCCACAGGCACGTTTCCTGGGTCTGGTGTTCGATTCCAGGTTATCTTGGCTTCCACACTTGCGCCAACTTAAAGACAAGTCTTTGCGGGCACTTAACATCTTGCGGGTTCTGTCGGGCACTTCATGGGGTGCCGATCGCACTGCCATGTTGCGCCTCTACAGAGCCCTTGTCCGCAGCAAACTTGATTATGCGTGCATGGTGTATGGTTCGGCTAGTGACTCGACTCTCCAGATGTTGGACACTGTGCATCACAGTGGCCTGCGTGTGGCGACTGGGGCATTTCGAACTTCTCCAGTGGTCAGCCTCTATGCTGAGGCCTCGGAGCCACCTTTGGCCATTCGTCGGCGAAAGCTGGCTATTCAGTATGCTGTGCGCTTACGTGCTGTGGAATCCAGTCCTGCTTGGTCCATGGTTTTTGGGCCAGACTTGCGAGTCGGTAGACGCAGGGTGGGTAAGGGTGATTTCCGCGATAGGCTCCAGCAGTCCTGTCAGGAGATAGCCTTTGAAATGCCCAGCGTCTTGAGGCTTGGGGGGATGCCAGTAGCCCCTTGGCTTGTCCCAAGTGGCATTTTCATTTTCGCTCTGGCGTCCCTCCCGAAGGGTTCCACTCTACCTGCAAGGTACTTACAGGAGTTCCGGCGGCTGTGTTCTCAGTATGCCGGTTATCAGCGGCTGTTTACTGATGGGTCGAAGTCAGATGCTGGCGTGGCTTGTGCTTGTGTTTGTAAGGGAGTGACGGTTGCCCATCGCCTTCCATCAGGCTATTCCGTGTTTTCTGCAGAGCTTTTGGCTCTCGGTTTGGCGGTGGAATGGATCCTTGGCCTTCAGGGCACGCATTTCATTATCTTTAGCGATTCCATGAGTGCCCTGGAGTCCTTGGCGACTTACAATCCTCGGAACCCCTTGACACAACGTGTCCAAGCTTTGCTTTCCCGCTTGCCTGGCCAGCGGAAAACCGTGCTTTTCTGCTGGATCCCGGGCCATGTTGGGATAGGTGGAAATGAGCAAGCGGATTCTGCAGCAAAAGGGGCCCTTTCTGGCCCTCTCGGTAGGGATCTCAGCCTTGTTCCCTCGGACGCTTTTCCAACTCTGCGTCTGAGGTTACACGCTTTTTGGCAAGCCTCGTGGGATGGACAGGACGGCAATAAATTACGAGCTATTAAAGGCACTGTCGAGGAGTGGCACTCGGCGTGTCGCCGCAGTCGCCGTGAGGAGGTGGTGTTGGCCCGTTTGCGAGTTGGTCACACCCGACTTACTCACTGTTTCCTTTTGCGGGGGGTTGACCCTCCTGAATGTTCTTGGTGTCGACGGCCACTTACGGTCCGGCACTTACTTGTTGATTGTCGCCATCTTGATGGTGTTCGTCGTCGTTTCCATCTTCCGCATGACATTGCGCGTCAGTTGGGCGATAAGTCTGTCCTCCTGTCCGGTGTTTTTCAATTTTTGCAGGAGGTGCAGATGTATGACAAGATTTAGGTTAGGGGTTTGAATAACATCTCTGTAATGTGTGGTGCAGTGGCAACCCGGACCACTGCACTGTGACTGAGGTTGGCGCTAATGACCAAGTTGTCGACGCGCCATTAAGCCTCAATCCCCCCCCCCTCTTTAAGCAATGCTAGAACGAAACTAATCTAAAATATGCAATTTTGAAACCAAAGATGCATTGGATGGGTTGAATGCCAGATCAAAAGAACAATGAGGGATAATTTTATTCATGGTAAGACACAAAATGAGGGCCATTTTTCTTGATGGTCAGTGCCCGAGAGACATTTATTTTTTAAAGTTTAATGCGGCAGTGCCTGAGAAACATTATTTTTATGTATATTGACTTAAGAGTAGGCTATGTTTTCTAAGAAATGAGTGACTCAAACTATTGCATGTTAAATCGCGTGTCCTTTCCCCACGTAGTTTGCTTATTGCTACAAATACAAAAAATTGCTATTTATCAAAACATAGTAGGCCTATAAGAACATTAGTCCTGAAGCTTTGAGACCTTATAGGACGATTAAAAGTAAAAATATTATTTTACATTATTTTATCTATATAGAATGTGTCTTCAAACAAGCAAATAACCGATTCGACGTGCTGTTCACATCATAAAATTGCTTCTTTCCAAAGCTAAGACTGATAGTTATTTTTTCCCCAGTTCATTACATGTCTTTTTTAGGTACGTTGGATTGACTATGACCATCCTTCACAAATCTCACTCAATTAGCAGTTGCCATTTCGCAAGAACCGTATACTTTGCATTGATACAAATCATTTTGTTATTTTCTACTCTGAACATAAGAAAATTTTTAGTTTTTAATTTTTTAATTGCCCAGAAGCAAAATTCCAAAAGATACTGCACCATTGCTGAAATATTGATTACAGCTGCTACCTGTCTAAAATACAAATCAAAGTAAAGTCTCAAAGTAATGTACTGGGACCAGATAAGCAAGCAAAAAATAAAATGTTTTAGGCCTAAGTGTTAAATATTTTTTTGGGGATGGGGGGAGGGGGCAGTAAAGTGGTCTACTAAAAAAAACCAAATTAAAAAATAAAGTGATGTTTTTTTTTTTTTATTCCGTTTCTTTTAGGTAAACTTGTTACACTTAAAATAAGCTTCTTATTTTAAGAAGCCCTACCTTAAATCATACAGTTGCCCAACCTTAAAAAACGGTAAAAGGGTGTTTAAAAAGTTCAATCTTAGCTGTAAAAAAAACAGCAGTACTCATGATTTATTTAATGTTTTTTTTTTTTGTTTGTGTTTTTAACATCTGCGGAAATTTGGCCGGAAAGTACTTAGAATAAGAAAATTTTTGCATCAGATCGGTTGGTTCTTGCACAAAAATCTTCTCCATACTATCAAGTGAAATCTGCAGCAAATGTTTGGCACTTCAATCACTTTATTCCACTTTCTAAACGAAACGCACGACGAAACGTTTCCTCTTGAAGTAAAAAATCACAAGTGTAGGCGCAGCAGTTGCCCAACACAAGTATGTTAGGCCTAATGTCTGACGCCATCACGGCCTGCACTCTGCACGCACGTTGACGACTTGACGTTTTGCTTTTCGTTCAGCACAACATTTGAAAGGACACTTTTCTAGTCATCAGCACTCTTACCTTCTAGTGTAAAGATTTCTTCAATAATTAACGACCAGTTCAGAGAATAAGCCTAATGACAGCTTACCCAAGCTAGGAGTAGGATCGTTTCGACTCTGAAAATGCTGTTCGTCCAACATTGCAGGCCCGACGAACGACGATAGCTTACTTGTTGTCATGCTCTGGTCTTGCACTAAACGATAGCAAAGCTACCAAAATTCCACGATCGTTGTTGCACTTTTCACAAAATCACAGTGAAATAGATGTTTACTTCCGTGCAGCACAGTTTTCTAATCGGTGCGTTAATTTTTGCCAACCGTGTGTAGCCACTCGTCCCTTCCCGATTTGAACTGCGTGCTATTTAATGTTTAGCGATAAATCATGTGATCAGCTACAGCGAATCGCTGATCGCGTTTCGCAGTCGCATCGCGTTGCTCAAGGGCTTCAGGGCATGGAGGAAGGAATTCCTTCCTCAGGTCTTTTTATCCAATATGGCTTTAGGCTCGTAGCTTATACTTGCGGCTTTTTATGTTGGTTTCGTTCCTTTTTTTGCTTTCGTTCCCTTTTAAATTGCTTTCGTTCCGTTTTGTATTGCTCACAGTATAACACAGAACGAAAGCAAAATAAAAGAGAACGAAAGCAAAAAAAAAAGTAACGAAACCAACATAAAAAAAGCTGTAAAATAATGTTTCACATAAGCTGGTAAATTGGTACTTCTACAGTAAGACTCTGAAATGGCCGTTTTTGGCCATTTTGGAAAGTTTTTGGAAAGTTTTTACAAAAAGTCGTTGTATTTTTTTGGGAGGAGGGGAATTTTACGCTTTAGGTAATGTACTGTAGGATTTCAACAAAAAAGTTTTAAAGAAAATAACGTAAATTTAGTTTTCCAAGGATTTTTATGGTCCCTAGACCAGTCGTTTTTTTTAGGGTAGTTGCGCTCCTTCCCCCCCCCCTCCTCCTCCCTTATTTATTCCATTCTTATAATTTATTAATTACAAAGTACCTTAAAATATCGCAGGATCTTAAAACTGGTACTTTTAAAACCGTGATAATGCCGATTTATTTATGTATGCTTGGATCATGAACACAGGGGAGCAGACTGCCCCTGTCAGACTGCCCTCACGGCAAAGTGCCCTTTTCTTTACAAAATGTCCAACATTTACTGGAACAGTGGTGTAAAAGTACCCAAAAAAGTTGCAAAAATGGCTAAAAGGGGGTGCAAAGAGGGGCAGAAAAGGGTAAAATCTCAGAAAAGGGTAAGAACACAAAAAAAAAAGTCCCCAAAAAAAAGTAATCTGTCCCTGCCCTCTCGGGGACCTGTGCACGTGTCTCTATGTAGGGCTTTTAAAACCTTAAAGCTTTTATAATTATCTTTTATTATCTTTCAAGTGATATATCAATTCAGTTTTTTTTTGGCAATTATGCAGTGTCTCTTACATTGAGTAGTGTTGAAACTTTACAAACAGTTGAAAAAAATACGGAGCAAATCTATTTACGTTGCCTTTTGTGCTTAAATGACAGACTGCCTGAGCAGGGAATTGAACCCACGACCATTGAAACCAAAGGCCGAAGTTCTATTGCTGAGCCATACTGACACGGCCAAAAAGTCATCATGTCAGTAATGCTCAGCAGTACAACTTCGGCCTTTGGTTTCAAAGGTTGTGGGTTCAATTCTCCACTCAGGCAGTCTGACATACAAGCCCAAAAAGGCAACATAGATAGGTTTGCATCCGTATTTATTTGACCTTCCTTGAGCCATTTGGCTTTCCGCCCTGGTTAATTACAAGTAGTGGCGTAAAGAAATAATATTTTACGGAGGGGGGGGGGGTGTACGACCACTTTAATTTTGCACAATTTTTTTTTTTGCTTTACGCAATGTAATGTATGACTACAACAACAAAAGTTTAGAAGAAAATGTCGAGTAAATAGCGTTTTCCAAGTGTTTTGTGCCCCCTCGACTGATTTTTTTTATGAGGGGTGGGAGGTATAGTCTGCCTTCTAGTTGTTTGTCGAAGGTTTAAGTACTAAATTATTACTTGAAAAGAAGCTTGAATTTCTGAATTACATCATAATGTAGTAAGCCAATATTTTGTCAATCTGAATATCTCCGTAAAATCTGTTCTTGCACGAATGTTAACAACTACCGTGTTTTTAGGAAAATATATATTTGCTCCATTCTGTCACTACTGCAGTTGGTTTTGTAACCCAACGATGCATTTTTTGACCATAATTAATCCATTTAAATGGCTAAGGTAATAGATGGGACTACCATTCTCCTTCAGCAGCTGTTGGATTTAATCTGACCTGCTCTGGACATAATCTCAGGCCTCTACAATGAACGAGGTTTGCTCCTCCCCTTCCTTAGTGGACGTTTTTGAACTAAATCCAAAATTTAGTCGGTACAACACTAAGTTCATTATTTTGCTTACTCAAGACTTACTCAGTGCTCCTAAAATGTGTTTTAAAAAAATAAATATTGCTGAAACCTTGTTAAAATGAAAATTACTTATCGTGTTTGCTCCCCCCCCCCCCAATAAAAGATTAAAGTATGTTATCTTCTCTATGCTGTTCAGTAAATCTTTGTGTCAAATGCCTAGCGCTGCATGATGTGCCTAAGTTGTGTGAAATTTGGTGGTCGGTATATGCGATTCATAGGTCTTTTGTAGTATGTAGGATATTGCAATATTTGTAACAGCAGGATTCTTGATGAGAGCATTGTCTGGTTCGAAAGTACCAAACTTCTTGCAGCACCCCAGTGCACCCCTAAAATTATAAAATTATTAAAAAGCATTTTGGAGGAGGGCGATGGCTAGACACCAAGCAGGAGCCGAATTCCCCTGCATTTCGTTTAGCAAACAGAGAATAAAATAATAATAATAACGTAAAAAAATGTTTACATGGGTTAGATCTTGACAAGTCAGTTAAGATATTGCGTGTAGGGCCAGCCATCCAAGATCTTAGAAAGTTTGATAAGATCTTGCCAAGATCTTGTCTAAGATCTTGTCTCCTTAGCAAGATTTTAACAAACTTGGCAAGACCTTCACAAACTTGGTAAGATTTGTGACACACTTGGCAAGATCTTGCTTGTGTTAAGCAAGATCTTGCCTTCTTGCCAAGATTAGGCATGATCTTGCAAGATCTTGGCCAAGATGCTGACCTGGGCCAGCCTGAATTCATGCTTCCATGCGTTGTCTCTTTAACTGCCGTACCCGTTCAAAGAAATAAATTTTTTCCATTTTCTATTTCTCTTGAAACCGGTTGGTCCTACGGGTTTTTCACAAGAGGGTCGTTTTGTGTACCTCTTTCTGGAGAATCCATTTCTGGTATTACAACTTGAAAAAGACGTTGAATAATAAGCAGAAAGGGGGGAATACGTCGACCCCCCCCCATCTCTTCCCCACCCTAAGCATATTTAATCTGCTAATACAGTGGAATAATAGCTGTTATTACTATTAGTTCACAAGGTTTATTACTGTGGCTCAGACGGTTTCCGAGATATTGGGTTGGGACGGGATTTTAGGGGCCACCTTCGAGGGGCCGCCTTCGAGGAGCCGTAATACCCTTAGGAAGCACTTCCGTACCCATGTTTATAGGACTTTTTAACCTTCATTTGTATGGTGGAAGTCATCCTGAAAGTTTCTGCATATATATAACCGTTATATATATATATATATAACCGTTATATATATAACCGTTATATATATATATATAACCGTTAAGTCACGTAATCTCATGACGCGTTAAGGTTTAATCTACTAACCGAGAGAGACATCATGGCTTACTCTAATAACCAGAAGTCACGTGCTCCATGAAATCAAGGTTAACTCTATTGACAGGAACTGACGTCAAGGTTACTCGAGACGTCACTACAATAAACCTCGATGGTGCACTTAAATTTCAGCGTCCTTTACTTGAAGTTAGCAAAGTTTATGTTAAGATTTGCGTATATACACTGTGGAGTTGGCCCTGGGCTCAATTTTTGGTCCAGGTTTACTATAGAGTTTAGCGAGTTTTCCGTTAAGTGTTGCACATTTTTTACTAACCGTGTATTTCCGCTAAAATTCGTGGCTGGACTTGAATTTTGGGTCCATGTTTGCTACAGAGTTTAGCGAGTTTTCATAAGGTTTTGCACATTTTTATTAACCGTATATTTTCGCCAAAATTCGTGGCTGGACTTGAATTTTGGGTCCATGTTTGCTACAGAGTTCAGCGAGTTTTCATAAGGTTTTGCACATTTTTATTAACCGTATATTTTCGCCAAAATTCGTGGCTGGACTTGAATTTTGGGTCCATGTTTGCTACAGAGTTTAGCGAGTTTTCATAAGGTTTTGCACATTTTTATTAACCGTATATTTTCGCCAAAATTCGGGGCTGGACTTGAATTTTTGGTCGAGGTGTACTAGAGTTTAGCGAGTTTTCATAAAGTTTTGCACATTTTCTACTAACCGTATATTTCCGCTAAGATTCGGGGCTGGACTTGAATTTTCGGTCTGAGTTTTCTCTAGTTTCTACTATGCGTTGCCATTTTTTACTAACTTTATATTTCTGCTAAGTTTTACCAGGAGCAATATGAAAAGGAGTGTCCAAGACAATATTCCCAGAGCTTCCATCTCTCATTCATGGTCACGACCCCACACGGTCAAATTTGGAACGACTGATCGTAAATATTTTCTCGGATAACACGCGTTAAAAATATGCTATATAGGTTTTAACCTAATAGATTGATGCGAAAAAATACCTATTTTGTAACCATTAATCCAGGCATGCGGCACCTCCACGTGCAACAGCGTTCCACGAGCATAAAGCGGCAAAGCAGATGGCTACTGCAAGCCATGGCCGGCTGAGGCAGAAATCGCGTGTTCTGCTTCCAGACTCAATGCCCGTTCAAACGCGTCCGGAAAAATGATGCTTTTTATTGCTGTTTTGGTAAAATATTATTCTAGAGATGTTGAATCGGCTTGCCTTTATCTGTGAAACGAAACCTACATCTTCTCTCCAAATGTCCTAGTGACGAGAGATGGAATATGAAAAAACTTACAACATAGACACTCCCACGTCCTATGGGTCGACCGAGGATCTCTGTGGTAAGCTGTCAACTTCGAGAGCTTATAACTCCGTCAAAAGTAAATATCTTTAATCTAAATTTGGAATCTAGACTGTCTGCATTCCAAAAATTGTGAAATTCGGTCGAGCCAAACCCGAGATACAGATAGGGGCCAAATAGACAAGTTCTTGTTCTTGGTCTTCTGGGGATGTACCTTTCGTCTGTCCTCTCTACAGGTCAAACCATTGCTGATTCTTAGCTTATTTTACAGGTATTCCTTTGTAGATGTGCTTTTTCCTTAAGGCTTTTTCTATTTGCTCAAGTGGTTCAGGGGTTACGGAGCTCTAAACGATCACATTGATTGTCTAACATTGTTTCAAACATTGTTGTTACGCAACAATACCAATTAGCAAACGCCAGCTGCAAGACGTAGACTGAAGATTAAAGGATTTGTTTCTATTATTAACACTGGCGATAGCCAGTAAGGGTCAGCCTAGGGTCTCCGTGTTAAACTCTCGACTTTGACCATCAACTGCACTGTCTTACAGTTAGCTGCAATTCTAAAAATAACACAAATTAATACTAAAAAACGGAATGTTAAATGTTTACAGTAAGGGTTTAAAAGTCAAAACTAGAAGGAACACGGACAAGCTTTGAAAGTCAGGGTCTAGCTGTAAAATTTTGTCTGAAGAGGCTGATAAGCATTAGACCCTTGCTACGCGGTGGCCAGCAATAAATACATTTTGACGAAAAATTGTAAATCCTCCTACACAGACCCATGTAATAACCCAGTGGTAGTATGGTATACGTTTCCTGCTTTGCTTTATGTTGAAAATTATTTTTCGATTTAATAACATGACAGCATACTCGCAGCAGATCTGGTTGGTTATCTTCTATCATAAATCTGCGAAATATAATAAAAAATCCTAGAGCATGAAAAGACAAAATGCCAAACCTCACAAGAAAATTGTGTTCTTAAAGTTTTGTTACAACGAGAACAAAGAAAACCTGCTACTGCCGTTCATACACACGTTCTGTCTAGAACTAAGCTAAGTTGTTACTTTGCTACAACTGAATGCATTGCGGTTTACCTGTCTTTTTCCAACCTAGGTTTCTTTCTTTCCTCAGTTTCGATCTGCTTATTTTTGCGTTGAGCTGAAGCATCTTTTGTTAACTTCTCTGCTCACATTGTGCCTTTGTTTCTTTAGCACGCAATTTTCTCTTATTAGCAGCATATTTCTATAATCTGTTGTTGTTTACTTTTTGGGAGTTTTTGGGTGGGTGGGTGCTTCGTGCACAGTCAATCTCTATTTCTGTTTCTATTTAACTGCGGGTGCAACGAGGCCCATCTTTCTTTTTCTAGCTGTTTGTTTCTCGCTAGTCTATCTGCTAACTTTTTGTAATGATCCGTTATCAAATCGCGTCTGTGCGCCGCTTTCTCATTTTCTTCATCCTTCTTAGCCCAGTCCAATTTTCTCAATTCTAACTCTTCGGTTATTTTCTTCCCCTTCCTCGTCACTCATCAAGGTCACCACCGAATTGTCTTACTCCTCCCTAGTGCCCCTGCGATAGTAACCGTTGGCGAGAGTGTTTTTACTGTCGTCTAATAAGTATCGTTTGCCGTCGTCGGAGAGAGGAGGCAGTTGCTGACTCGAACGCTGTTCGGCTCATGGCCAACAGTAGCGATTTTCATCTAGATTCCTTTCTGAATCAACGATGATGTCAATGCGGCTTTGTAATTGTTAAAACCCAACCTTTTTTAACGAAGGACTGCCTTAACCTTCATGACAGTTGGCAGTTCTAATGGCGTATATCTTGGAACAACACATGACAAACACTAGGAAGGGGATGCAGTCCATATTGTCCTTCATCTTCCCCAATACTTGTTTGTACAAGGCAGAGAAGAGAAAGTGGTTCAGGGGATAGTTTCTTGTGTTGAAGCAATCCTTGTCCCCAAACATGTCCTCGTAACATTCTCTGTTTAGATTTGATACCACAGATTATTGGAGTCTGTGAAGAGGAGCTTGGCACGATCCCCGTACTTCGGTTGGATGTACTCGTAATGGAACAGGAACATTTCCAATTTTGACAGCTTCAATATAAAAATCCCGAGTACGTGCGGTGATCACATATAGTGCTTCGTGAGCAATGGCTAATGTGCACGAGTTTGTCATGGGGGATGTTAAACACTTTGGCATGGGGTTGGGACGCGTAGTTCATGCGGCTCTCAACGTTGTACAAAGTTTGACGTTGACCCACTTCGGCTTATTTTCTGTTGTCTTACTAAACACCGAAGTATTTAATAGTTTAAAATAATGCTTTTTGAACGGAGCCGTAAATCCCTGCCCTTTGTCGGTATTGAAATCGATATAACCCGTCAGCTTTGGGTTGAATGCAAGGACTTTACACACATGACAAAGTGGTAGCCTGCAATGGAAGTAGAATTTTAAGTTTCAGCGTAGCTATTCTTTTGCAGCAGATTTGCCATGAGTTTGTTTCTCGGTTGATATCATGTTTTAAATCTTTCGGTATATTTTTCGAATAGGAACACAAACTCCCCCCTGATCTCTAGCATCTCAGGGGCTAGGGGATAATCGTTGTAAGCTTCATGCAGCTCTTGGAGATACTTGAGCTCAACTTCAAGTATAAAGCCCACGTCAGCATCATCGGCCAGAGCATCCACATCGAAGATTCAAATCTCTTCCCTCATCAGGTATCTGAACCAGTCATGGGGGTGGAGATTTATTTACAAATTCCCTCCCCTACCACACATAGCAAAACCGTGCAGGTTGTTCACATTCAGATGGAGAATGTAGGTTGAAGATTGGTTAGAATCAAAGTTGGGCTGGTACTTCTTGTTGGCCTTGGCATTCCTCTTCTATATGAATGAGAATCCGCCGTGTATGCCATAAGTGAATAGGTTATGGTTACCCACGTGGAGGAAAAGTGCCAACTTCGATCATAACATTAGGAGGAGGGCCGACAAGCTGAACCCGGAGTCGAGATGTAATAACAGGGATCCAACTTACTCTTTACGCCATACAGTTTTCTAAAATTTTCGAAAACATCAGCTAGCAGGTAAACTTCATCATCTGATACATTTTGTGGTAAGACGCAAATTTCTTTACACACATTTGCAACCAGAGATTTAACGCTCACTCGTATTCTTCGTCCACCAATTTCTTGTCTCTAGGGTAAATCTTCTTTACAGAAAACGGACATGTCCGTCACTTGTTCGTAAAGGTATATGCCCTTTCGGGTCAGGAGACACAAGATTCTCACCAGGGTTATTTCATCATTAAACCACGCGGATTTTAACGAACAGGTCAATACGGCCTCAAGGACTCGAAACTTGTTTTTTTTTTATTTTGTTTGCCGACCAGAGTAACGAGTGAAGCTTTTAGAAAATGAATACTATCAACGACATGGAGGATTATCCTATTGGTCCTGATCTTTATACTCTAAACCATTGGGAGTTTTGGCCGATGACGTCTACATTCAAGGGAAATGTGTGCACCGTGGGTACCACCCGGTGAATGTCATAACCCTCCAAACCATGGAATACAATTGAAACGGAACGATGTTCTCGAGCACCCCAGTTCCATTTACAGTGGGTGGCACACCTGTAGTTTCCACTGACGCGACAATTTTCCCTGACCTTCCATTTGGTAGCTTCTCATCAAACGTGTGGAAGGGTTTTTGGCAATAGTTACAGACGATGACCAGGTGGAAAGAGAGTTTTTCAGCTTGCGTGAGATTGAGATGAGGGGTTCTATATTTTTGAGCAGATCGGTATAATCTACGGCCTCTTTCGCTACATTCGAAGTTAGCGTAAACGATGCATGTAAAGGGGTTTGATGGTTAAAGTAGTGGAATTCGGGGAAGTTTGTGCTGGGTATCTTGAAACTGAGCGATTGTACCGGGTTGATCTTAAAACATTCTTTTCAGCATCCATTTTCCTCCAACCGACGAATCAGTTTTGCAATAGAATTTGGTACGAGAATTGGTCTCTTTGTAATGTACAAAAACGGATATATCTTCAATAGTGCAACAGTGAATGTTCAATGTGTGCAAAGTGTTGTCCATTGTCATCATAAGAAGATTTACGAGCTGAACTTTCAAGTTATTAGAGATACTAATCAGGAACAAGCACTGCTGTAACCTGTGATGTTATTCGACAAGTTGTTCACATGTTCAAATTAAAGATTTGGTCGAGCTTTGTGGAATAGGACAGCATGGATGTGTCCAGAATGTCCTCTAATTCGCTCTAATCCTTCGGGTTGGTGCTGTACAAAACCAGCAACCACTACCTTTCAAGTTTTTAGAGACGTGAATCAGGAACAAGTCCTCTTCGCTGCTGTAACGTATCATGCTGTTTGACAGGTTGTTCGCACCTTCAAATTTATCGATTTGATCGAGCTTCATGGGGTAGGAAAGCATGGATATGTCGAGCATGTCCTCTAATTCGCTGTAATCCTGAGGGTTGGTATTGTAAAACTTCAAACCAGCAGCTATTTCTTGGGTACTGGACAGATTTTTCGTCAAAAGTATCGAATAGTGAACAAAACGGCCAAGTCATTTTTCAATTTTCCAAGCAAACACGGCCAAGTTGTGAGCTCACATACTTCCTACCAGTTGCGTCGATGTGAGGAGAGCTGCAGGGAAGCGAACAGAAACGATCAGGAACAGCATTCAGTTACTCGCATGCTAAACAGAGGTTACGAAAATTAATTTTAAAAATGCACCTTAAACTTTATTTTCAAACTGACTGAATGATGATAATAATTAACCAGTATTCATGGAAACGAGACTATGCAGTTAAAATTTATTCGAGTTAGCCAACTCGGCAACTCGAATTTGTCAACTGTACGTCTTCTTAGACGGTTGGAGGAGGAAGATCGCCTCCCGGTTGCTGCGGCCCTGCCTCCAGCATTACAATTAAACACACGATCGCATCTTTAATCATTAGGCTGTGCAATGCATCAGACGTTTTTGGTTGAAGGAACACTGGATAAAAAATGCCAGATCGTCGTAACGTAATTTTCCAGAAAATTTGTACAATGTTGGGGTGACCTTCCAGTTAACGTTATTTAGTTGAGTAGTGCGAATTCCAGTAAATAGTGTCACATGTACGGATTGACGAGTTGCATGTGCAATGAAGTTATGTGAGTAATTTTACTTCGCTAACATGTTTTTAACGAGAAGTACAGAAGTACACTAAAATGCTAGAATATGTGATTTATTTTCTGTTTTATTTAGCTTTTTTTGAAAAATATCACCATCATTTAGTTGTGGGCCGAAAATTAACGTGTTTTAAGTAAAAGCATACTAGTGAGATGGAGTGTCACACTCCCTACTTATTGTATGCTACATCCCTTCAACTATTGTGTGTCATTAATTGTCTCTTTATGTATTCATATTTATTTGTTAATAGCTGCTGCATTACAATACTGAACACTCCAATCCTAATACTCCACTATTGTTAAAAGCTTACCCACACGAGCACTCGACTGTGCCCACTTGCCTTGTTAGGAGGAAAGGAACACTCACCAGGCAGTGCACGCTGGACCATTTTTTGTTATCTGATGGTAGATGCTGTAGAGTGACGGAGCTTGCCAGTCCTCGATTTGCCTGTTGGCCTTGGGCAGAGCTTACCTCCTGGCGCCGTTACACGATGGGCCTTGGTTCGTTGGGACATGGGACCCTCACATTATCATCCCCATCGTCCTGGCGTTTATCAACTTGACCCCTTAGGCTTGTCTTGCGTCTGATGTCCTTGTGCCCTCAGTCACATTTAGTGCTGGCACTCCCCGCTGCACTGGGCCCCTGGGGGCGATCAGTGGAATATTGTGGCCTCATTCTTTATATAAGAATTTGCTATGCAATATAATGCTATGTTAAATATTGTATATAAAATTGTGTGAAAGGTTTTCCACGCATGCGTGAACCTAAATTCTCGTGCTAGGCT
Organism: Lithobius niger; assembly: GCA_023313725.1. Taxonomy (NCBI): domain Eukaryota; kingdom Metazoa; phylum Arthropoda; class Chilopoda; order Lithobiomorpha; family Lithobiidae; genus Lithobius; species Lithobius niger. The sequence continues at coordinate 17,278 of JAHWFP010222610.1, read as the reverse complement.
TTCCTTTGGTTCTTTGCGCTCTTCTCTACTTTTGCTCGACCAACGCGGACCGACTTAGGGTCTGCTCTTCTGGTCTTATGCAGGTCGGGCCTATTCAAAATTAGGACTACTTTTCTGAAGGAAAGTCTAAAAGGTTTTTAGGCGAACGTTCAATAACATCCACCACCGAAATGCTGTAAGTCGTGGCAAGCCTTCTAACTTCCTTCATCCCACCATGCCATACAAATAAACTCCAGATGCAACTGATTTCCAGCCTGGGCGTATTTATTTCCAGTTTAACCAAATTTAACCAGAAGAGCGACGCCATTCGACTATAAATCCCAAATCCAACTTCCTAGTCGCACTAGCTGTTTAGTTGGAATAATACAACTGATTAAGCATATAATAACAAGGTTTACCACCTGCTGGTGGATGGTTGCCGGTAGGGTTGTGAACCACTGACACCGTACCATTTCGCAGGGGAAGGTAGGGGGAGTGGGGGGGGGAAGGTTTCCTATTTAAAGGTCTCTATTAAGAAAGTGGGTGAGATTCTCAGTGAGCAGCTCCCGACGGAACCCACTTTCTGAGCCCATACACTCCGTCCTTGAGCGAAGAGCATTCCAAACCGGGACAACACGAACCGCAAAAAAATGTCTTCTGCAGTCAAGACGCGATTTCTGGACAGTAAGTTTCCACGGTTGGCCCCGAGTATTGTGGAGAGATAGGGCCAAGTCAAAAAAGGGGAGTTCCACTGAGACAAGATTGCGCAGAATTTTGTAAGTTAATATTAAATCAAATCTCAATCTCCGTATTTCCAACAGCTTAAGCCTTGTCCACCAACGTCCCGGAGTCCAGTAGGTTTTTCGGTAAACTTACGCTGGACGGACTCAATTAGGCCAATGTCTTTCGCAAGATAGGGGGACCACACCGGTGTGGCGTATTCAAGAATTGGGCGGACGAAAGATCTTGAATGCCCAAACTTTAATTTTAAGGTTTCCCGATGTAAAACATCTGTTAACAATCGCCAACCGGAGGAATGCCAAAGAACTGATCTTCAAACAGTGAAGGGATGACTTAAGGTCCTTGGTGAGCCAGATGTCTAGGTCCTTAACCTCCTCCACGAATGGTAGATATTCTCCATCAAGTTGGTACCTATATTCAGGACTTAAATGACCAATATGAAATGTGTGACATTTCAAGGAAGAAAGTGGCAACTGCCACATTTTAGACCAGTAATGAACTCGTGCAATTTCCTCACCGAGTGCACTTGAAGGACCCGGTGATAAAATTTCTGCTGTAGATTTAAGATCATCTGCAAATTTTACGCCAAATGGGGAGGTGGATGCCAGAGGGAGGTCATTTAGGAACCAAGAACCAACAATAGTATAGGGCCGAGGCCCGAACCTTGAGGAATACCACTTAGCACTTTGACCCGGTGTGAGAGTGTTTCTTCAACGATTACCTGCTGGAAACGATTTTGAAGAAAGGCCAATTTAGAAGATGTCCACCAATTCCGCAACTGCTAAGTTTAGCCAATAAGTTGCGATGAACAACCGATTCAGAAGCTTTTTTAAAATCAAAGTATACTACATCACTAGGGGCTCCAGCGTCCAATGCACAAGTCCACCGGTCAAGGACCCACAGAAGTTACTCACTGTTTCCTTTTGCGGGGGGTTGACCCTCCTGAATGTTCTTGGTGTCGACGGCCACTTACGGTCCGGCACTTACTTGTTGATTATCGCCATCTTGATGGTGTTCGTCGTCGGTTCCATCTTCCGCATGACATTGCGCGTCAGTTGGGCGATAAGTCTGTCCTCCTGTCCGGTGTTTTTCATTTTTTGCAGGAGGTACAGATGTATGACAAGATTTAGATTAGGGGTTTGAATAACATCTCTGTAATGTGTGGTGCAGTGGCAACCCGGACCACTGCACTGTGACTGAGGTTGGCGCTAATGACCAAGTTGTCGACGTGCCATTAACCATTAAGCCTCCTCCCCCCCCCCCCCCCACAGAAGTTGATGGGTTGCCGATCTCCCTGGAAGAAACCATACTGATATTTACCAATGATAGAAAACTCGTCTTGGAAAGCTAAAAACTGTTCGCGGATGACTGACTCCATAAATTTACATGCCACGCAAGTAAGAGCAGTTAGCCTATAATTTTGAAGGTCAGACGGTGAACCTTTCTTAAAAACTGGCACAACAATGGAACATTTCGAAATTTCCCGTAATACGCCCTGTTCAAATGACAAAGAAAAAATTTTAGATAATGGGTAGCAGATTTCAGCTGAGATATGCTTTAGTAGAGAGGCAGATATGCCGTCGGGTCGACAAGATGTGCTTGGTTTAATAATATTTGTTTGTTTGTGTGTCACCAGATCACCGAGATTCCCACTACTAATTCTATTCTATTGATGTCCGCAATGGGAAGTCCACAGTGGGATACAGAACTGATTTGTCTGAATAAGTAATAATTCTCATTATCTTTTCAACAAAGATGCACAATACTGATGACGTCATATGTTTTTCCAGTCACAATATTTTCATGCAAACGGGATCTAGGCCTCTGCATCTCTTAACCCTGGCTCTAACTAAATCTAATGAAATTTTGGGCGATTGTTAACGGGAAATCACATGTATGTGTGTGAATGTCAGCAGTGGGAATCTTGAAATTCCGTATTTTATTGACCTCCGTAGTGGGGGGGCTGTCCTAGTATTATAGTCAAAGCCGAAAGCATACTTCGTTGGTCAAAATTTATACAACAGAAGTCGCTATGGCACGCACTTGACTGTGGTCCTGGTACCTTCTGATTTCAGTCATCAGAAATCGTATTCGATGGAAAAAACGCACTTAAGGAATCTGCGTTTGATTTATTTTCAACCAGAAACTCACTTGGCGTTTTAAATGGGGTCAAGGACCGTGCGGTTTTGCTCATCCTACGGTAGAATTTGAAGAGAGTAGAAGAGTTTCCCTGTCTTATTACTCGTCGCTCAGTTTTTGAGTTCCACGCCTCAACCATACCTGAATAAGTCTTTCTTACCGTCTTATAGGCTAAGAGAGACATTTCGTCCGGTTTTGCCCTGTACTGTCTCCAGAGTTTAAGCTTCAGCCGTCTCAATTTCGTAATATTTAATGGTGTTCGGCTTTTAGTCCTGCTCTCACCTTTGGTGGGGCCGCGACAGTGGCTAAGAAGGCCTTCAAGTATGTTGGAAAAACAGTTTCATGCCTCTTGTACAGATTGATGGGATGAAAATATAAGATCATCCCAATTCACATCCCTAAGTGATAATTTTAGGAGCTGGTAGTCTAATTTGCCAACCTTGGTAGATAGTTTTCTTGGTCATTATAGGAATATAGACCTTGGGAAAGATTTATTTTAAAAGTAATCATACAATTATCACTGTTACCAACATGTGAGCCCACCTGGAGATCATACAGCAATCGGCCATCATCTGTAAAAATAAGGTTGAGGATGTTACTTTCGTGAGTTGGTCTATTGACTCGCTGTGTTAAACCAAGAGGTACAATCAATTCAAGGAAGAGACGATGATGAGGGTCTCTGGCTTGGGTTAATTCCTAATTTACAGTTGAAAGGCTGAAGTCGCCCAAAATTATGTTGGAATGCCCTGTGGTCAAGGAATCAGCTAGATACTGGCATGTACTTAGATACGTGCATCAGGAAGCATGGGAACAGGACGCACTACTCCACTAGATCAGTATCCTGCTGTATAAACCGAAAATCTGGGCTTCGAGTTCCAGTCGAGTCAGTTGTCGTTTTTTTTTTTGTCTTTATTTGGTGACCAGATTAGCGTACTGTGTTCTTGCAAGACTAGTATCTAATTCAGATACTCTGCTTCGTCTATACTAATAAAGCATTCAAGAAGTTACAGCAAGTATCGGAATTTCTGTTTCCTCGTAGCTTTCCACAGTACCACTCTCTCAACTACATTTTTTTTTAGTCTTTATCGTTCTGCCTCGCTCTTTGACATTTAAATTTTTCATGGCAAACTAAAACTCTCATTTACTTGGATTTTAAACATTCCAAGCATTATTATTACCGGTCTTAATAATATTATTATTCCGTAACTGTTTACATATGTCTGCAAAAATTATTGCACGAGCCTAAGGCCTCTTTCCAGAACCGGAACACTCCATTAATTCTTGTAACAATCCGTCAAAACAATTTCCAAGTGCCAAGAGGTAAATATTTGGCGAGCTAGAATTCTGGAATATTAATGCATTTTTAAGGTTGGGCGGTGAAAGAAATATCGATTCTACACGTTGGAAATTTAATTGAATTCCTCTCTCCCTTGCAACTAACAATTCGTTTACGATGCAGAAAGAGCTAAAGTTCCATAGGTGTGATCCCTCGTGCTGCACGTTTCTAACGAGATGCTTAGTCGGTTGAAAGTGTTTGGAATGTTGTGACGTCCGAGTTGTAAAATCACTGAACTATCATGTTTAATTTCTTGCAGTAACATTGCACTTTTGCTGGGAAGGTTTATGAGATCTGTGGACTACTCTATTTCGCCATGACTCCTTAGCTTTGTAGGATATAACTGCTTGGTTAGAATTATTTATATGCATGTCTTCATATTTGCAGCCTTTCTGTTAAAGCTGATCAGTCTACTTTCCCTCCTAGCCTTCTTGACTGCGCTGTACCAAAGCAAAGAAACAAAAACCACGTTCCGTTCCAGGTGTAACACTGTACTAGGTCAACTCTTCTCAAATATCGGTAGACATAAGTAGATAAAAGAAAATTTCCAAAACTTGGGATTTGACATAACCAGAATGGGTTTCAACAAGCAGATCTTGATAAACACTTGAAAAAAAGACATAATTAAAAAGTTCACCACCTTTTGTCTGTTTCCAAATATGATCGAGGGAGAGTTAAGTAGATTTTGGCACACAAAATTTGGTGACTTTCAAGAAAAAAAAGTTTACCCACCAAATCAAACTTGGGCTAAATAAAATAGCATATACAAGCACCAGCGAACACTGCCTCTCACTCTCACGCAGAAGTCGTAATAGAAGTAGTATAAGGCCTTGAATATCATTAGGCTAGTTGTAGAAATACTCTAGGTTGACAAATCAAACACTCGACTTATTTAAAGTACAAGAAGCAGAAGATCAAGCCACTACATCTCATGAAAACTGTAATTCACGAAAATTCTATTATTAAGTATAGCCTACAGCAGACGTTTGAAGATTCCACAGCTTAGCACAGTCGAAGAAAAACGATACAAAGTATTTTCACGAGAATGGTAAGCATTATAGTTGAATAAATAATATGCACAGTCCTTCCTAGAACTACTTAAATTATTGCACGGTTGCAATGGCAATTACGCAACAGTATATTGTAGACACAGTTCCAAATAAAAATATTTAAAATTTGTCAGTTTTTAGTAGGCTAGTAGTACAAGGCTTTATAAAACACAGTTTATGCTTACCACCACTGAAGTTGAAGCTGCTGCTGTAACCAACTTATGGTGTTACATTTAGGGTTAATAATTCAAGTAGATCCAAAACTAGGTGCAATTTATAATACTTGACTACAGGTAAGCACAGGTAGAAGAAATTACTAGGCTTCACGAAGAATAGAACACTAGGCTTATCAAACAACAGTACGCTGAAGAGCACTAGGTTGAAGACACAAGGCTTTAAAAAAAAGCTAGGACTTGAAGAGCACTAGGCTTACCTAAGCCATAACAGTATAGCCTAATAAAATACTTGAGTAACCACACATCCAATAATTTTCACCAAAAGTTTTAAAAAGATTTAAAACACAGTTCTAATGCACAGCTAAGCACAGTTCTACTATACACAGTAGCAGCGGTATGAAGTAGAAGTAATACTATTGTAGTAAAAGGCAAAGATTCTTGAAAAAAAGTTTAAATTCTTGAAAAAAGGGCTTAGAAAACCATAGCACAATTCAAAAAGCACAGAAGCGATGAAGAAAATCAATTTAGGGTCGAAATAGTATTAATTCAGAAGAATAGCACAGTAGCAATGATAAAAATAGTTCGAAAATTAGACTTGATGAAGGTTTAATTCGAAGTAGGCTTAATTTACTAGTAGGCTTATTTACTTGCAGGTGCACGGGTAGCTGCGAGCACTGGGGCGTCAGATTCTGTAGGCGACCTGGTCCCAGCTGTACATCTCTGGGCTTCGTACCGACCCGGTTTCAATCCTGGGAAGGGAAGTGTATATGTACGGGTTTTTCTCCGGTTGTTTCCCGCCCGTTGCACGAGGGTTTCCTCCGTACTCCGGTTTCCTCCCTCATGCGGCAAAAAACAACTGTTCCTGGTGCAAGGGCGGATCCAGAACGAATCCTTGGAGGGGCCTTCTACTTAACATCTGCCGCTCGAGCCTAATAACAAGCTATTAGCTTATTGGCCGACACCTATTATTGGCCGACACCTATTATTATTATTTTTATTATTTAGGCATAACTAGTATGCTTACCAAAGGGTCCATGAAGCTGTAGCAGAAGAAAAGTAGGCCCAAGCTGAAGAGGGTTACATCCATTAGGCTTAATAAACACCTGAAGCACGACTTGCGATGATGTAGGCCTAAAGAGGGCCGATGCACCACTTGCTAGGGTAAAAGTAGTCCTAAGTCCACACCAGAAGTAACCAGTCCAAGTTAGGGCTAAAGTAGGTTTATTCTGGTCCATGCGGGCAGTACAGTGGTTCAGTGAAAGCTCAGGCAGCTTAGAGGCTTCACCCTTGGCAGTGCAGAGGAGAGGAGTGTTACTGGGCCAGAGCCCAAAGGTGAACTGATCAGCTGAGACCAGGGCTATTGGTTAAATAGGAGCTTGTAGTACCAGTAAGCAATACCAGATGTCCCCACAGCACTTCACCCTCTGAACTGCGCACTACACCTATGTACAGGTGTAATAGTACAGCAACCACATAGCTATGAATATGCATGATATGCATGCAGACAGGAACCATAGTTAGCTTACATCAAATACATAACATTAGTGCACTAGCACTACTTAGCACATACTACATACGTATAAGGATCTTAAGGGTGTGACTAACAACTCTACAATAGCTAAAGATGCCACAAGCTTCGTCCATAGTTAGTGGATTGCTGTATTGATGAACACATGGTGCTAGTTAGTTATAGCGTAATATAGATTTTATTATTATACTTAAACGTGGGCTTGTCTAGATAGTATGTATATAACAGGTTTGTAACGATACTCTGTTGTAAATAACTTTTGTGCAGTTATGACTAAAGTTAAGATTAAAACTAAAAATGGAGTTTTAAGTTTTAAACAGTGAGAAACTTTAAAGAGATTTGCTATTTACTTGAGGGGTGACAATGATTCTTTTTTTGAGGAAAACAAAAAACAAACAAAAAACAAACAAACAAAAAAGTATGTCATGCAGATAGTAAATCCTTGGTAATCCTGTTTGAGTGATATTCCTGTAAGCCATTTGGTTCGATGTTTGATTGGAATGGTTTCTGTCTAAAGCTATGTTCTACAACTGACGAATACGCGCAGATATTTAAATTTAAGGAGAGTGAAAAAGATTACCAACTTAGTGGTAATCGGATTCGCTAACCCACAATTGATTTTTAAAAGACTCGTTGGCAGTCACAAGTTCTAGCAGCCGTTATCGAATGACTGACCGTTTTCTACAGTTGCGGAAAACATTGAAAATTACACTGTTGAAATCTTGGATCTTGCGTCTCCACACTGACTCAATGCAACGCTAGTACAGATTACTATCATGCTGTGCAAGAACTGGTCTAAACCTGGAGGCAAAATTCGCAATTTCTCCTCAGATGGAGAAATCGTTTGAAGAAGAAAATCGTGTTACTCACTAATAGCTCGTTCCAACACTGTTGCCTGCCAGTTCCACTTGACCGATATTTTCACATTATGTTTGTATAAAATTGTTTTAACAAACACATGTGAAAAAAGTGTTATAGTGCGGCAACTGTTATGATGTAACAAAATCTTTGATTGCAAAACAATACGCGAACAAGAGCTACCAAGTGTTCGCAAACTAAATACCCAGATTTGAGCAACAACACTTTTTTTTATCAGTAACTGATTAATATTTGGTTGATTTGCTGCTTTCATTCCAGTTTAATGTGTTAGGTAAGCTGAGTATATTTTTCCCCAATTCGTTCTAGTCACCGATACAACATTGACTAACAGTAGGAGCTAATAACGTGTTACGTCAGAAACATGGAAGTTGAAGAATGCTCAGTGGGAATTGATGCAATGGAAAATGGAAGAATACCTCCCAAGTTCTCCAAAACACCTAACCAGTGCAGAAAACCATGAAAAATTCCCAAATTTCGCCAAAATTTTCCGAGTATTTTCCAACAATTAAAATTATTTTTTAGTCAAAAACTCACCCATAGCGAAGAATATTTAACCCTGGTATTTCGGCTTTGTCCTTTATTTATTCTACAAAAATGCATGTCTTATGAGCAATTTTTTAAATCTTGACTTTCTTATACTATTTTCTCAATCGTAAATCCGTTGGTTTGATACTTTTTTTATATTAGCTGGATGACTGCTGTAAGTTCCCACAGTAAGGTTCGGGTTGGAGCACCAGAAGCAGTTTTAAAACAATTTAGTGCAGTCTGGAGAACTTTTTTTTTATCGCAGTTTTTTTTTTATTAGTTCACATATAAAGGCAACGAGTTTTTTTTACAACACAACAACAACTACGTTCTCTAACGTTCAAAGTTGAGTCTACACAACACCACCACTTTCTTCAAAGAAACGCTTCACAAACTCATGGTTTGAATAATTCTTGGTCCGGTTTCCTGATTAGTCGGTCTTTCTTTGAAAAGAATTTGGCCACATCTCGAATTTGCTCAAAACATGAAGTCCCGCAAACGTTTATCCTTTACTGCCCGTGATAAACTGAACGATTTCTTTTTAAGTCGGGTCAGTTGCGTGATTCGCAACTCCATTCACTTGGTTTGGAGACGAGACCACTGGCCACTGGGCTGTTGTTGATCGATTTGCTTGGAGTCCCCGGGGATCCTTCACAAAGCTACCAATGAACTTTGGGACTTCGTTTTTTTCCTTTCAGTAGCCATTTGGTTGTAAAGAGGTAAGTGAAATGACCATGTGAGTAGATATTGTTGTTTCAGGGAGCGACCTTCTGTTCGGTAAATTGGTTGCCAAGAAAATTGATCGACGGGAAAACTGCTCGTCCAAAAATTAACCGCGTGGTTAATTGCTCTCCACATTAAAAAAAAAATTAATCAATTTATTTGTTTTTAACTTTTTTTTTAACAGTTATTAGTTTTTTAACAGCAATTTTTCACTTTTTTCGTGTATTTGAGTGGCATAAAATCAAGTTGCAGCGACAAAAATAGGCCTAAGTGAAGCGCAATTTAATTATCTTTCATTTGGTCCTACTACCATCTTTGTAGGTGTCTTGGTTACCTTGGTTCAAGAAGAGTAGAGGAGTAGAGTACCTTGGTTCAAGGTAGTAGAAGAGTAGAGTACAGTGTACATGCACACACGCACTTTTTTTTTCAAGTACACATTGAGTAAAAGTGTTCCCTACATAAATCTGTTAACATAAGTGCAATCAAGTACATGATGTGTTAAAGTTCATTAAAAAAATAGCCCATCCCCCTCCCCCCTCCCATTTGCAAAAATGATAAAAAAAAAATTTTATCGATTGCCTTATCTTTGATGTACAACTGTCCAGAATCCACAAGCTTCTCTTTCCAGAATTTAATTTTTTTTTAATGTAGAAAGCAATTCACCACACGGTCAATTTTCACATTCTGTGATGATATTTCTGCATGTTGTAGACTAAAACTATACTCTGTAGTCATGCTTTGTGTCACCAGAGACTCAAATGAACACAAAACTTACGCAGAACAGTTAACGGCTTGCTAGAATGTAATAGGTGATATGAACGTTCAGCGTGTCGTAATCTGTTCAACCAGTAAAATTTGATGATTTTAAAATATGCAAATTAAACTTTGTACATCAACTTGAAAATTAGTTAATCTAAAATCCAGCACTAGTGGCCAAGTTCAGATCACTATTGGGCACTGCTGCCCACTAGTTAATATGTTGCAAAAAAACTGATACTAAGGGATAAGACACTGATTCAGTTTTAGACATCGGTCATATGTTCATTTTTCTATATTCTGGCTACGATTTGAAAGATGTGAGAGATGACATGCGAATCACATGATCTCAAACATCAAGTACACTGAAACACAGTTTTTGACTCCGTGTTCTTCATGTATATTGTTAACACTAGTTAATACATTGTGTCAGTCCAACATGTAAGTTCAACGTACCTGCATTAGCTTGGGCTTGAAAACAAAACGCGACTAATATAACATTCTGCTTTAATATTTTAATTTTTTTCGTTCTCCTTCTTTTAATTTTGGAATGTTAATCAATATTCGGCGTCATTAAAAGCCACCGCTTTCTTTTTTCCTCAGGCGACGAAGAACGAACACAATAGAGCCGGGATGTTTGTATTTAATTAACCTGGGTGAGGAAGTTTAAAGCCGAGTATCATAAGGCAAGCTAAAACATTATTAGACACAGAATCAGTTACGATAATTAATGGCGTGTATCGAGCGACTCGAGCTTGCAGCGATATGGTACGCAATCAAGAAACATACTGTGACACAATTGGAGTGCGGCTGAGAGAAAAACAGAGTTTCACACGTAATGTTTCAATACTGAGACCTACCACATTTTTATTATAACATTAAAAGAAAGGTACAGTATTTGTTCAGGAATCATTACCCCTATTTCTCTAAAAAGCAGTTTACAAAACCAACGACTAAAATAAAAGTATCGTTTCGGTGATCCGTACTAATAATTCGTCTATTTCGTCCCTTCAACACTAAAAAAATATACACGAGAGCGTTTTACAAAATGGCATTCGTTTGTACCATCTTTGGAAACTTTTCAACTTATAGAATCGTCTGGAATGAGTCCGTAGCACAGCAACCCCACTGATCGGTTAAAAAGAAATGCGTTGTACAATGATGGTGTTCCTGGTGTTGTGTCCGTTTTTTACGTTCTTTCACTTTCGAAAATGAAGCTTTCTCAAACTTCGAACATTATGATACCTTTTTGAGTCGTCATATGAATGTATTTTTATCCACCATCTTCTCTGGGATGATGGGGGAGGGGCGGGGAGGTTGAGACTTAATGGCGCGTCGAAAGCTTCACCGCTTGTGCATGCAAGCATCATCACTGTAACGTAAGTCCAACGTAATTCAACGTAGTCCATCGCACAATCTAACGTATTAAGCGTTTAAGTTGCGTCGGCCTACATAGAAAGTATATATACGGTGAAGCTGCGATATGGTTGGCTTGGAATACTGTGCCTAAGCCTGTGCCTTGTAGAACCTGTTTTGGTAGCATGTAAGGTGACTGGCTTGGTCTAGCATTTGGTTAATCTTCTTCAAACACGAACCGTTCAATATCTTGACTTCTGGTAAACGGATTTTAACGGTTTTGAAGAATGTTTTAAAAGTGTTTTCATTGACGTTCCACTGGTACAAACTCCACGTATACAGGAACAGGAACAGTTAAGCAGGAAAATGTGGAAAGAATTACAAGTTTCTTTGCTGTAAAAATATTCTGGAAACTATGTAAGTTATAAACGCATCAGAAAAGAGCTGGTGATTTATTAAACCAAACACGGGACACAATTTAATGCAGACATTTACAAGACAATTTTGCGAATCAGTTTGGCAGAAAACTGGTTATAGGGACATAAAACTCTCATTAGAATAAAACTATTAAATAAGTAAAACTTTGTTATTAATTTGCAACAGGCCTGGACTAGACCATAAGAGCCACTGACATCTAGTCGAAACTAAAATAGGAAACAAAAACGAAATAGTTTGATGCTTAAGGTAAGGTTAACTAATCTGAAGTCAAAACAGTAAAGGAACACAAATATACTTTCCTGTAAATTTTCAGATACTGCAGTGTTGCTGTACTGTTTAGTCCATGTGAAACCTTACTGCTGTATTCAAATATTTTTACCATTTTTACTTTTGCACGCGATAGATCAGCTAATGACTAGTTCATTCTATTGGCTAGACGACATCGCTGGAAAATGTCTAAGAACTAATCGCCTTAGTGTGCTTAGCACAGCTCTACAGGTAATTCGTATTCGTGCGAGTCCTTGAAGACTTGGATACGCCTCGGAAAGTAATGATGAAATTCCATGCTTGGAAAAGTGCTTGAAAATCTTGAAAAATGATATACGTATCATCAGTAGGGTGATAAATGGAAAGTAGATGACGTGACTGAAGAACACTGAAAACATTTTGCCAAGAAAATAGTCTTACATTATTCATAGTTTGTTTGGCGTGAAAAGTTTGAAAATTGGACACTGGCTTTAACTGTATTTACGTGTACAAACTACAGCAGCAGCAGCAAAGGCAAAGTATTTATCCACCATCACAAATTGATTACGATTACAAACAAATTCTGAAATTCACTTAAGAAGCTTGCTCTGAACCCAAAATGATTCAGTTTCGCAATAAGCTTCCTGTGGCCCACCGACTCGAAAGCCTAGGCAAAACCAATGTAAATAACATCACCCGGAAAGTCATCATCCACGCACATGTTCTACTGGTAAACAATGACAGCAGGAGTTAATTTACCAGAAACAAATAATAAATGGGTCTTTGGACAGAATGCATTACTTTTTTATTACTTTCTTGGATAACAGAGAACAAAAACCAAAATTCAAATTCGCCGATGATCTGAAGATTGGTGATGAGATTTTGGATGAAACTGGCTCCAAATTTCTTTCTTCCCAGATTGGCACAGTGACTGAGTGGTCGGAATGTTGGCAATTACCACTCGCTACATCAAAATGCTGTATGTTTCATGTTGGCCGACAGAACTTAAAACATTCGTACTATCAGGCTAATTGCAAGCTGAATTCGGTGCAATACATTAAAGATTTGGGCATCAATTTCAACTTTGACCTTAAGTTATCCAGCCACTGTGGGCTGATAACTACTTCAGCCTTTGCCAGACTTGCAATTGTTAAGAGGTGTATGCGAGTCCGGTGTGGTCGCCTTACCTCCTTCAGAACATTGATAAGTTAGAATCTGTCCAACGGTATTTTATGCGTTCATTGCGTGGCCTGCGCAACAGTTCTCCTAGCCAACGTCTGAGGTTACTTAGCCTCGAACCACTTCAGTTGAGGCACCTGAAGCCCGACCTGATGTTGACATTTAAAGTTCTTCATGGTCTGTTGCCTGTGAAATTGCCTTTTTTTGACTTCTGCTCTACGGATATTACTAGGGGCCACTCTATGAAACTGAGGGTTCCCAAGTGCAACTTGTACTGTCGTAAAAATGTTTTTGCAAGTCGGGTAGTAGCTCCTTGGAATTCCCTCTCCGAGGCTGCAGTCTCTGCTCCATCTCTGAGTGTCTTTCGGCGGCAATTGAATTGTACTGACCTCTCGAGTTTTCTGAAAAGATCTTATGTGTGATGCCGCATTGCACTTTAGTGGGACTAGTATCAGAGGATGCCCCCGCAACCCTTCTGGATCCTTCCCCCTTAAATGGGGGAAAACCGTTATTATTATTATTATAATACCATTGCGAATATCGCATTCCAGAAGCGTACACGTAGTATAGTTACTAGGATTAGATAATTCTCCTTTCATGTACACAGGCAACGTGCAGGAATCTTCCAAATTTTGGGAAATTAACCAAAGTTTGGAATCGGAAACGACACGTTAAAAAATCAAGGCAGTCGTAAACGTGAAATCTAATGTTCCTGTAGAATGTGCGGGGTAAGACATGAGCAGAGCGTGCAAGGACCATCCAGAGGCCCTCTCTGACGGGCCAAGTAGGCCCTCACACACTCCTCCCTTACTCCCAACGCTAACTGAGGCCGTGTTTTGATCGTTTGTGTTTCTGCGACACTAACTAGTTGCCCACAGGAAGATACAATAGATCGCATTAATATTTAGGATAAAAAACAAGAATAGTAATAGTTCTCTGGTCTAGGGGTGGTTTACTGCATCTTCTGCACATTAATGAAACGGTTGCTGCACTATGAAGCTAAACAGAACTTGGTTGGGTAAATCAGTCGTGCCTCTCACTCTTAAGATTCGAATATGAACTGACTGCAAATTCATCTAATCTTCTCAAGGAGAACAGGCCCTTTAAACGTGGAAAAACGCAGATAAATACGAACCAATCTATGTCCTGGTATCTTCTATGAGGCAGCATACGAGTATATTTAATAGCATGAGTTCGACTTCAGTCTTCCTTGGGAAACAAACATTAAGCCTAACAAAATGGCGGATGAGTAGCCATTTTGCTTCTTGACTTTGCAGGAAATTCCAAGACGTCAATTCAGGCAGAAAGTCAGAGTTGGAAAAAAAATAAACAGTAAATAAAAATAAAGTTCGTAAAAGAACGGGCAAAAAGAGAGGGGAGTGGGGAAATACCTCGGCATTCGTACTTTTCACAGAAAAAGAAGCCTAATTACCTAATTTTTCCTAATTTTCAAAAATTCTTAATAATTCTTCTTCTCATGATGAACAGCCACTTTTTTTTTATTATAGGTACCTACAGCGTAATGTTATTATTTAATATGAAATTGTTTGAAATTTTAAACGGTTTGTGTTATCTAAGTTATTTACAAAAAACACACCATTGACTTATTAAGGAGGAATGGTGTGTCTAGAAGGTGTTTTACGCTTAACAAATTTCCTTCACGAATAACATCTTGCCTGTGTTGAATTTCAACCTTGTCAGACAGTTCGAAGTAATGATTTTGCATTCTTAATAATTTCTTAAGCATGCAGGAGAACGATCGACTTTGTATTTGACTTCTTAGTAGGCAGACTAACAATCGACTTAGGTTTAATCGACTTAGGTTTAATCTTTGTTTAATCTTCTTTTGATAAAAAAAAAAAACTGTATAGACTGACCAATCTGAGATTGAAAAATAGAAGAGAATACAACATCTAAAGAAGTGCTCCTCATAATTTTGACGTCAGTAACGTCATTTAAGACCAAGTTAACCTCACGTAGATGTTTATTTAAAATGGAAGTCTACTTTACTGCCTTTGTCGGTGTTCACGCCATGTAAAAAATTTTAAGCAACATTTTTCATGTTAGATTGATCCGTACACCCAGCCCATTCCATTTGTAAAACCTCTTTTCTGACCACCATGTCGAAATAATCTTTTTATTTAGGTTTAACGTATTTCATTCACAAAAGACGGTTACCATTATATAAATACATTCTTGTTCGAATTCATAAAAATTAAAAAGAAAATCAGATCATTTACAAAAAATAACTCGACCCAGAAATGCGATGAATTTACTAGGCTTTTCAATCACAACACCTTGATACCTTAACACACTTTACTTGCAAGTTCTTAGAGCAAATAAAATTTTAAAAATATATTTTTATAAGTATTTTGTAAGTTTCGTTTTTGTAATTAATCCCACTTCAGTATTGCATGTCACAAATACCAGGCTTTTGGTTCAGATAAACGGTTTCCAAAAATAAAATAATTTAGGCATAGGAAATTTTCGTCAATTGTTTTTCATTATAAAATAATCCTTCGTTTATTTTCGTCACCATAAAGCAAGATGTTTTCCTCGAGCTTTAATCCTGTAATGTTCCTAAAACTATGTAGTGTGATAGTATATAAGTCCATGTAAAACAGAATGAATTTTTTCATTTCTTTAGAGCATGCACATGATGAGATTGCAGAAGTTATTTAAGTCTGTGTTAAAATATCGTGTTTGTTTGCTGCACTTTTTCCCCCAAAAAAACATTTATTACAAAACCAGTGCACCGAAGATCCCTACATCTTAATATGAACTTGGAAAACGAAGAATCCTTTTAAAATCAATACATGATATTTGACTTAATGGAAACTCGTCCCGAAATCAAACTCCAAAGGAAGAGAAAAAAAACTAATGTCGATTCTAAAAATAGGTTTCTGACAGGATTTTACGACTCTGATACGGTACAGTCGTAAAAGTAGCTTCATAAAACTGGCCTGGAGAAACATGGGGCAAACTGGCCTATATCCTGTATAAAAGTGTTGGTGTTATACCGGTGAGTTTAAAAAATAAGTCTGTTTTGAGTCAGATAACCAAAACCAACTTCATTATTTCTTCAAATTGTTCATTTTCATGAAATGTTACCATTTCCATGTCTTGTAATGATGCATGTAAAACTTGCAGGTCATAAACAACCCAAACCTGACAGCTTGGTTTAAAGATAAGTCATGGCCATTGAACCCGAACACTTCTGCAGAGGCAGCAAGAATGGAATAAGCAATTAATCATACCATTCCGTTCATATGAGAGTAGCATACCGTTAGCGAACGATAGCTATTGTTACTAAACACACCACCATCTTTAAACACTAATGCATAAACCTATGCATCAGTTACGCCAACATTACGACTGCCAACCTTTTGAGGCTGTGAGTGCATGTTATTTGGATTCAAATTCTTATCCATGATCTAGTGGCAAGGGCTTCGGTAAAAGAAAAAAATGGATTTGGTCTTGAATGACTTACGTACAATGATTTGCTATGATTTGGTGCGTTTTCGTTTTTTAAATTTCCAACAGGTATCTGGCAGTGTAAGTATAATGATTTAGCTTAACCTTCGTCTCAGAATGTCTCTTTAACTGAAGCTGACACCCTTCGGGGAGAAAAGCATTAAATTTGCCCACAAAATGTTACAGTTCCTGCTACGAGGCACCCTGATGGAATTTGTTTGATACAAAATTATGTTTAACGAGAAGTTGAAACAATTAATGATGGTCCTAATTATTGGTCCTGATTATTGATGCTTCGAATCAACTTGCTTGAAAATCTGATCACAAGTCCATAATATTATTTTTATCATCGTTCATCCCTTGACACAATAATAACTTCAACCTGCTTCTTCTTTCTTCACCCCCCCCCCCAAAAAAAAAAAACAGTACGGTCACTTCGAATGAGTGCCCACTGAAAAAGACATCCCCGACAGAGAAGACGAAGGGATAAAAAAATAAAATCTATGTGTACGGGAAGGGGGGAGTCAGTTATGAGAATGGGGAAGGAGTGAAGAAAGAAGGAGATATGAAAAGTCAGATCGTCAATATTTTTCCATTTCACAGGCTCTGGGCTTCCTGGAAAGCTGGAGCGGGAAAGAGGGAGTGGGAAGAAGAAGGAAAGAAAATTTATGCCGAATATGACGTGAAAAGCTGATAGCGGAAGCTTAACGTCGATATTGTAGCAGTTGGCACAGAGCGTCGAGCCTGAAATCCC